>WNWK01025707.1:0-28248 GCA_009830355.1 Cherax destructor
GTCAGCCATTAACGAATGTGTTTAATACGTCCATCCTAACTGGTGTGCCAGAGATGTGGTTTTACTTGGATTTCAGTAAGGCCTTCGATAGAGTACCTCACAAGAGACTCTTAAGAAAGATGGCAGCTCATGGTATAGGAGGTAAAGTTCTAGCATGGATAGAGGCATGGCTTACCAATAGAAAGCAGAGTTTCCATTAATGGGGTCAAATCTGAATGGGGATTTGTCACTAGTGGCGTTCCCAAGGATCAGTTTGGGCCCATTGTTTTCATAATTTACATAAATGACCTTGATGAAGGAATTGCAAGTGACATGAGTAAATTTGCTGATGATACAAAAATAGGCCGTATAATTCATTCTGAAAGATCCAGTGAACTCCAGGAGGATTTGGACAAATTAATGTCTTGGTCTGAAAAGTGGCAGATGAAGTTCAATGTGGACAAGTGTAAGGTGCTAGTCGTTGGTAATGAAAATATCCCTCGAATTTATAAACTAGGTGAAGTTGAGCTTGATCATACAGAATGTGAAAAGACTTGGGAGTCATGGTAAGCAGAAATCTAAAGCCAAGACAACAGTGCCTAAGTGTGCGAATAAGGCTAACAGATTACTGGGTTTATTTCAAGAAGTATAAGCAACAGAAGCCCAAAAGTTATTTTACAGCTCTATACATCACTAGTGAGACCTCATTTGGATTATGCAGCTCAGTTTTGGTCTCCTTTCTACAGGATGGATATAGATTCATTGGAGAACATACAAGAAGAATGACTAAAATGATTTACAGTATAAGAAATCTCCCGTATGAAGATAGACTTAGAGCATTGAATCTCCACTCTCTGGAGAGACGTAGAATGAGGAGATATCATTGAGGTGTACAAGTGGATGATGGGCATAAACAAAGGAGATATTAATAAAATACTGAGGATATCGAACCAAGTAAGAACCAGAAATAACAGATTTAAATTGGATAAATTTAGATTTAGAAAGGACATAGGCAAATACTGGTTTTGAACAGAGTTGTGATGCGTGGAACAATCTTCCGATTAGGGTGATAGAGGCTAGGACCTTGGGTGGCTTTAAAGAGAGGGGCTGGGTTTGATTAGTGTCGTGAGTACAGGGTAAATTCTTAGGTAGTGGTGGTTTTGATAAGGACTTGCCTTGTATGGGCCAGTAGGCCTTCAACAGTGTTCCTCCATTCTTATGTTCTTATGTTCTTATGTTAGTGGGACGGATTGTGAAGGACCTGCCTAGTATGGGCCAACAGGCCTGTTGCAGTGTTCCTCCTTTCTTATGTTCTTATGTACTAGGCAGGTCCTTCACAATCCATCCCTCTAACAGAATATTTGCTCAACCGACCCCTGTGGTTTAGCGCTTGTTTTTTATTATAAGAACATAAGAAAGGAGGAACACTGCAGCAGGCCTGTTGGCCCATACTAGGCAAGTCCTTCACATTCCATCCCACTAACAGAATATTTGTTCAACCTAATTTTCAATACTACCCAAGAAATAAGCTTTGATAATTTTATTTACTCATGTGCAATTCCCTCAAATCCAACCCTCTCACTCATGAATTTATCCAACCTAAATTTAAAACTACCCAAGGTCCTTGCTCCAATAACCCTACTAGGCAGACTGTTCCACTCATCAACTACCCTATTTCCAAACCAATACTTTCCTATATCCTTTCTAAATCTGAACTTATCTAACTTGAATCCATTGTTGCGGGTTCTCTCATGGAGAGATACCCTCAAGACCTTATTTATATCCCCTTTGTTAATACCCATTTTCCATTTTTAAACCTCGATCATGTCTCCCTCATTCTACGTCTTACAAGTAGATGTAATTTAACCTATTAACTGTCCAAACGTATATACAGTAGGCCCTCATTTAGCACGGTAGTTACGTTCCTGAAAACGTCGTGTTAGCTAAAATCGTGTTAGATAATTAAAAGAACTTATGGGAAAAATAGGGTTACGTTCCTGAGAGTCCCCAAAAAGCCAAACAAGTTTTTTTTAGACCAACAGATCTTACAAATATAAGAGAGAATATGTAATTGTAGTTCATTATCGTGATGTATTATGTTGTTTTTACTGCTTAAGACTACAAATGTAACAGAAATAATAGTATTTACCTTAAATTGTGGGTGCTAATGTTTGTGGATGATTGTGAAGAGAGTGGAGAGTTATGCTGTGGCCCTACTGGGCTGAGGTGGATAGTAGAGATTCTGGAACTGAAGTCGATGGTTGTACTGAGTGTCTCTAACTTTAATAAAGTCATTCAGTAAGTCAGTCAAGTCATTCAGTAAGTCAGTCAAGTCATTCAGTAAGTCAGCCCTTTCAGTAAGTCAGTTAAGTCATTTAGTAAGTCAGTCAGTCAAGTCATTTAGTAAGTCAGTCAGTCAAGTCATTCAGTAAGTCAGTCAAGACATTCAGTAAGTCAGTCAAGACATTCAGTAAGTCAGTCAAGACATTCAGTAAGTCAGTCAAGACATTCAGTAAGTCAGTCAAGACATTCAGTAAGTCAGTCAAGACATTCAGTAAGTCAGTCAAGACATTCAGTAAGTCAGTCAAGACATTCAGTAAGTCAGTCAAGACATTCAGTAAGTCAGTCAAGACATTCAGTAAGTCAGTCAAGACATTCAGTAAGTCAGTCAAGACATTCAGTAAGTCAGTCAAGACATTCAGTAAGTCAGTCAAGACATTCAGTAAGTCAGTCAAGACATTCAGTAAGTCAGTCAAGACATTCAGTAAGTCAGTCAAGACATTCAGTAAGTCAGTCAAGACATTCAGTAAGTCAGTCAAGACATTCAGTAAGTCAGTCAAGACATTCAGTAAGTCAGTCAAGACATTCAGTAAGTCAGTCAAGACATTCAGTAAGTCAGTCAAGACATTCAGTAAGTCAGTCAAGACATTCAGTAAGTCAGTCAAGACATTCAGTAAGTCAGTCAAGACATTCAGTAAGTCAGTCAAGTCATTCAGTAAGTCAAACAGTCAAGTCATTCAGTAAGTCAGTCAGTCAAGTCATTCATTAAGTCAGTCAAGTCATTCATTAAGTCAGTCAAGTCATTCAGTAAGTCGTCAAGACATTCAGTAAGTCATTCAGTAAGTCAGTCCAAGCATTCAGTAAGTCAGTCAGTCAAGTCATTCGAAGCAGTCCAAGTCATTCAGTAAGTCAGTCAGTCAAGTCATTCAGTAAGTCAGTCAGTCAAGTCATTCAGTAAGTCAGTCAGTCAAGTCATTCAGTAAGTCAGTCAGTCAAGTCATTCAGTAAGTCAGTCAGTCAAGTCATTCAGTAAGTCAGTCAGTCAAGTCATTCAGTAAGTCAGTCGTCAAGTCATTCAGTAAGTCAGTCAGTCAAGTCATTCAGTAAGTCAGTCAGTCATTCAGTAAGTCAGTCAAGTCATTCAGTAAGTCAGTCAGACAAGTCATTCAGTAAGTCAGTCGACAAGTCATTCAGTAAGTCAGTCAAGTCATTCAGTAAGTCAGTCAGTCAAGTCATTCAGTAAGTTAGTCACACAAACTTATGTTTACATCTTTTGTGTGTACAAAGTAACACTTCATTACAGCCACAGGTTATGTCTTGTCTAATATCTTTTCTTCGTTAGTTCTAAGACTTAATAAATGCTTAAACATTTTCTTGCCACTTTGAGCAACACTTGTATGCCTACTGGGTGACATGATTGCTTGGCAGATACAAGATATAGTAATTTAAAGATCAAAACACAATTCACTCTTATTCTTGACAAACACAGCTGGCTTGACGCGTATGGAATACGTACGAATGCTGGGATGGTAGGGTGTTGTTGGGGAGGGTAGCATGGAAAGGCGGGTGGTCTCCCCAGCTGTTCCACAACATTAGCACCGCCGCTTGAGTGAATGGTTGCTTTTTCTTCCTGCAAACTATAAGTTTATTCAGGTATACACAGATACAGTTACAAAGATTATCATACATAGCAGCATATGTGTAGAGAACCTAGGATAACCCAAACTTTGGGTTATCCTAGGTTCTCTAGGATAACACTTTGGGTTATCGTAGGTTCTCTAGGATAACACTTTGGGTTATCCTAGGTTCTCTAGGATAACACTTTGGGTTATCCTAGGTTCTCTAGGATAACACTTTGGGTTATCCTAGGTTCTCTAGGATAACACTTTGGGTTATCCTAGGTTCTCTAGGATAACACTTTGGGTTATCCTAGTTCTCTAGGATAACACTTTGGGTTATCCAGGTTCTCTAGGATAACACTTTGGGTTATCCTAGGTTCTCTAGGATAACACTTTGGGTTATCCTAGGTTCTCTAGGATAACACTTTGGGTTATCCTAGGTTCTCTAGGATAACACTTTGGGTTATCCTAGGTTCTCTAGGATAACACTTTGGGTTATCCTAGGTTCTCTAGGATAACACTTTGGGTTATCCTAGGTTCTCTAGGATAACACTTTGGGTTATCCTAGGTTCTCTAGGATAACACTTTGGGTTATCCTAGGTTCTCTAGGATAACACTTTGGGTTATCCTAGGTTCTCTAGGATAACACTTTGGGTTATCTAGGTTCTCTAGGATAACACTTTGGGTTATCCTAGGTTCTCTAGGATAACACTTTGGGTTATCCTAGGTTCTCTAGGATAACACTTTGGGTTATCCTAGGTTCTCTAGGATAACACTTTGGGTTATCCTAGGTTCTCTAGGATAACACTTTGGGTTATCCTAGGTTCTCTAGGATAACACTTTGGGTTATCCTAGGTTCTCTAGGATAACACTTTGGGTTATCCTAGGTTCTCTAGGATAACACTTTGGGTTATCCTAGGTTTCTCTACACATATGCTGCTATGTATGATAATCAATGTAACTATCTCTGTATACCTGAATAAACTTAGTTTGTGCGAAGAAAAACAAATTCCCTTTTCCTCAAAGCATGAGGATTCTTACAGCGGTAAATAACCATGGGCTTACACTTGAAATCACCTGATGCATTACCCAAAAGGAGCAAGGTGAAGCGATCCTTTGCTGTCTTGAAGCCTGGTGCACTTTTCTCTTGCTGACTGATATAAGTTCATGTTGGCATTTTCTTCCAGAAAACACTTGTCTCGTCAGCATTAAACACTTGTTGTGGCTCATAGCCACCCTTAGTAGGACCCCCACTGACTCAATGGTTTAACCTACTGCAGGCGACCGCGGGCTCAAAATTTTTCCCTCCAGCGAATCGCGTAATATAAGGTTTACGTCGTGTTAGATAAAAATGTGCCGCAATTCTTCAATCGCGTAATACCCAAAACGCACAACATAAAGTCGTGCTAAATGAGGGTCTACTGTATACGTTTTTACCGCTAGCGCTCCGACCTTGATTTTCCCCATAAGAAAGCATGTAAAAAAAACGTATATATACATTCGGAGCGGTAGCGGTAAAAACGTATATATACGTTTGGACAGTTAATGGGTTAAGGGTCTTCAATCTTTCTTCGTAAGGAAGATTTCTAATGCTATGTATTAATTTAGTCATTCTACGCTGAATGTTTTCTAACGAATTTATGTCCATTCTGTAATATGGAGACCAAAACTGAGCTGCGTAATCTAGGTGAGGCCTTATTAATGATGTATAAAGCTGTAATATAACCTCTGGACTTCTGTTGCTAACACTTCTTGATATAAATCCCAGTAATCTATTTGCCTTATTATGTACGCTTAGGCATTGCTGTCTTGGTTTAAGGTTGCTGCTTACCATCACCCCCAAGTCCTTCTCGCAATCTGTATGGCTAAGTTCAACGGTATTTAACTTATAAGTGCTTGGGTTATGGACACTCCCGAGCTTCAGAACCTTGCATTTATCTACATTGAACTGCATCTGCCACTTTTCTGACCACGAATTAAGTTTGTCTAAATCTTCCTGAAGTTCTATGACATCTATGTTTGAATCAATTATCCTACCTATCTTCGTGTCGTCGGCGAATTTGCTCATATCACTAGTAATTCCCTCGTCAAGGTCATTGATATATATTATAAATAACAACGGGCCTAAGACTGATCCCTGTGGAACACCACTTGTTACAAGTCCCCATTCGGATTTAACCCCATTTATGCACACTCTCTGCTTCCTATTGGTGAGCCATGACTCGATCCATGACAGCACTTTTCCCCCAATGCCATGAGCTGCCACTTTCTTTAACAGTCTCTGGTGCGGTACTCTATCAAAAGCCTTACTAAAGTTTAAATAAACAATATCGAATTCTTTATCGTGATCAACAGCCTCAAAAGCTTTACTGAAGAAGGTTAATAAATTAGATAGGCAGGAATGGCCCCTCGTGAATCCATGCTGAGTATCATTAATCAAAATATGGTTATCTAGATGGTTTCTAATAATATCAGCTATAATTGACTCTAGCAATTTGCCTACAATTGAGGTCAGGCTTATTGGGCGGTAATTTGACGGTAGTGACTTGTCCCCTGCTTTAAAAATAGGAATTACTTTAGCCATCTTCCACATATCAGACACTACACCTGTTTGAAGAGATAAATTAAAAATGTTAGATAATGGTTCACAGAGTTCCATTTTGCATTCCTTAAGAACCCTTGCAAAATGCTCATCAGGACCCGGCGATTTATTTTGTTTCTGTCGGTCTAGTTGTTTCATAACCATTTCGCTAGTGACTGTGGTATTACATAATTTATCTTCTTCTGGGCCTCTGTAAAAATTAATTACTGGGATATTATTAGTGTCTTCCTGTGTGAAAACCGAGAGAAAATAATTATTAAAAATTGAGCACATATCATTCTCCTTGTCAGTAAGATGCCCAGAGTTATTTTTAAGGGGACCTATCTTATCCCTAACTTTTGTTCTATAAACCTGGAAAAAACCTTTTGGGTTAGTTTTTGAATCCCTAGCAACTTTAATTTCATTTTCCTGTTTAGCTTTTCTTATCCCCTTTTTAACGTCCCTCTTAATGTCAGTATACTGATTTATAAGATGACCCTCACCTCTTTTTATGCACCTATAAATTCCTTTCTCCTGCCCTAAAAGATACTTGAGCCTATTATTCATCCATCTTGGGTCATTTCTATTTGATCTAATTTCTTTATATGGGATAAATGTTCTTTGGGCAGCCTGTATAGTGTTAAGAAAACTGTCATATTGATACCTCTCTTCGTCACCCCAGTCCACAGTTGACAAGTGTTCTCTAAGTCCATTATAATCTGCTAAGCGAAAATCTGGGACCGTTACTGAATTATCCCTACTATCATACATCCATTCAATGCTAAAGGTAATTGACTTGTGGTCGCTTGAGTCGAGTTCCTTTGTAATTTCTAAATTATTAACAAGGGTTTCCTTGCTTGCCAGAACCAAGTCAAGTAGGTTATTTCCCCTTGTAGGTTCTGTCACAAGCTGCTTCAAAAAGCAATCCTGAACTACTTCTAAAAAGTCGTTAGATTCTAAATTCCCTGTCAAGAAATTCCAATTATTCTGACTAAAGTTAAAGTCCCCTAGAATTACTACGTTATCGTGCCTTGTGGCCTTAACAATTTCCTCCCAAAGTAGTCTCTCTTGTTCCCTATCTAAGTTTGGAGGACAGTAAATCACGCCTAAAATAAATTTTTCACACCCCTCTGAAAATTCTATCCAGACAGACTCTGTATGTGTTATTTCAGACTTTATACCCGTTTTTATGCAACAATTTAAATGATCACGGACATAGAGTGCAACCCCACCCCCCTTCCCGATACTTCTGTCTACTTGGAACAATTTAAAACCCTGAATTTGACATTCGGCAGGCATATCCCGATTTTTCATATTAAACCATGTCTCAGTTATTGCAAAAACATCAATATTACCCGTACTTGCAACTAATCTCAACTCGTCCATCTTATTCCTAGCACTACGACTATTGGTGTAATATACATGTAAAGACCCTCCTTTCTCTTTACCCTTCCTGCTCATTTCTGTTTTTCCACTATACCTATTACTGTCCTTGTCACCTAGTGCCACTGGGTTTCCAATACCCACCTTATTCTGCCAATTACTAGTTCCCCTAGAATTTATAACATTATTACACTGGGACTTCACTGTTTTCCCCCCATAACCCATACCACTAACTTTTTCTAGTTTAAAGCCCTAACAGCTCCCTCCACTGCAGTTGCCAGTGCCCCCACCCCAGACCTAGATAAGTGAACCCCATCCCTGGCATACATGTCATTTCTGCCATTGAAGAGGTCCTAGTTGTCAATGAATGTTACTGCATTTTCCTTACAGTATTTGTCCAGCCAGCAATTGACACCAATTGCCCTGGACAACCATTTATTTCCAACTCCTCTCCTTGGCAAAATACCACATATGACAGGGTTCCCACCCTTCTTCCTAATTCTGTCTATTGCTGACCTATAGCTGCTAATCAGCTCCTCACTCCTACGTCTGCCAACATCGTTGCCTCCAGCACTGAGACAGATAATAGGATTGCTCCCATTACCTCTCATGTTGTCGTCCAGACGGCTAACAATATCCTTCATCCCAGCCCCAGGATAACACACCCTCTGCCTCCTATTCCTATCCTTAAGACAAAATTCCCTATCCATAAACTTAATCTGACTATCTCCAACTAAAACAATGTTCTTACCTCGACTGGCGGTGTGCATGACGTTCTCGACGGTCTTTGTAGAGATGGTCTTCGCTGGGATGTCTTCACATTTGTCTGATAACAAGGAAAAAGAGTTGCTGGTTTTCACTGCAGTCTCCTGGACCTTCTTCAACTTCAGCTTCGTCCCTTCAGATTCGACTAGCATCCATTCGTTGGTCTGATCATCGGCGACATTGTTCCGGGGATAATCCTTGCATATACCCTTCAAACGTTGAATCTCTCTTCTAGCTTCCATTAATTCCGCCTTCATTTGGAGATATAGCTGCTCGTAGTCGAGGGAAACCATCATCCAATCTCAGGTAGCTAATAACGGAAGCACAGTAGAAAAGTCTTCACCGAGCAAAGATGGTTCAGTCCACAGAGAGTACACAAGACACGTCTTCACTGAGAGAGTACACAAGACAACCTAATTTTCAATGCTACCCAAGAAAAAAGCTTTGATAATTCTATTTACTCATGTGCAAGTCCTACTCAAATCCAACCCCTCTCACTCATGAATTTATCCAACCTAAATTTGAAACTACCCAAGGTCCTATCTTCAATAACCCTACTAGGCAGACTGTTCCACTCATCAACTACTCTATTTCCAAACCAATACTTTCCTATATCCTTTCTAAATCTAAACTTATCTAAGACAAATGTGCAACATCTGGGTGTCTTTATTGTAAAGGTTTCGCCATCCAGTGGCTTTATCAATACAAATTCTAGGACATTGTTTGAAGACAGTAGAACTATATACAAAAGCTGAGGTAATCAGTCCCTTGGCCTTGGAATGGTGTGAACAGCACCGAAGTTGTGGAGTTTGTGGAGCAGATTCAAGGAGGCTGGCGCTTATATACTAACGTCAGGTGGAAAGGGACATGTAGCAGACGAGGGCATAGTCACTGGTAGGCGGGATTCCCCAGTAGAAGTAGGTCATACCCAAAGAGATGGGTTAGTTGTAGTAGTAGTTGTCATTGCTGTGAAGGTTATGTACAGATCCTCAGAATCAAGATTCCATGATGTTGCAGTGTCTGACAAGTTGATTCTGAGGACCTGTACATAACCTTCACGGCAACGACAACTACTACTACAACTAACTTATCTCTTTGGGTATGACCTACTTCTACTGGGGTATCCCGCCTACCAGTGACTATGCCCTCGTCTGCTACAGTCCCTTTCCACCTGATGTTAGTATACAGTGGACCCTCGGTTTTCGTGTTTAATCCGTTCCTGAGGGATGCACTAAAACTGAAACACACGAAAACTGAATTATTTTCCCCATAAGAAATAATGGAAATTCAATTAATCCGTTCCAGAAACCCAGAAGTTTGGAACAAAAAAAATTTGGGGGCCTTAAAGATAGATTTACATGCACAAATGAATGAAATGAATGTGACACTTACCTTTATTGAAGACTGATGTTGCTGGATGGAAGAGAGGGAGGAGGGGAGAGGGAAGAGACCCTATTTTTTGGAAGGGGAATCTCCCTCCATAAGGACTCTAGGTACCAAGTTCTCATCTGGGGGTCACTTCCCTTCTTTGTCTTTTAATCCCACTAGGATCAGCTTGAGAGTCACTGCAACCTGTGGCACTAAATATCTCTCCAGAGACCTCTGTGTCTGGCGGCTCTTTAAAATGTCCCTAAAATGGGACATGGCATTGTCATTGTAAAAGTAGCCAGCACGGATTGCAACATCTTTCTCAGGGTGATGTTCCTCCACAAATGAATGCACGTTACTCCACATTGCACAAATCTCCCTAATCTCTGAAGAAGTAGATGAATGGTTCAGAGAACCGACAAGTTATAAATTAGACACATATGCAACACTTGGGTATCTTTATTGAGGAAACGTTTCGCCACACAGTGGCTTCATCAGTCCAATACAAAGTAGAAAGGTGTAAGGAGAGGAGGAGTTTGAGGTAATCAGTCCCTCGGCCTGGAGTCGATGTGTTCAGTCCATCAATCTTGTTAGAAGTGCAGCACAAGGCCGTAGAGGTGGCTTATATGCTGTAATCAGGTGAGGTGAAGCAGGAGGAGGCGGGGTCATAGTGGTACCATCCACTATTCGAAGTAGGTCTTCGTCCAAAGGTTGGATAAGTGTTGAAGAATTCGTTTGTATCAAGATCCCAAGCTGTTGTTGTGTCAGACAGAATGTAGATGAATGGTTCAAAGAACCGACAAGTTATATATTAGACACATATGCAACACTTGGGTATCTTTATTGAGGAAACGTTTTGCCACACAGTGGCTTCATCAGTCCAATACAAAGTAGAAAGGTGTAAGGTGAGGAGGAGTTTGAGGTAATCAGTCCCTCGGCCTGGAGTTGATGTGTTCAGTCCATCAATCTTGTTAGAAGTGCAGCACAAGGCCGTAGAGGTGGCTTATATGCTGTAATCAGGAGAGGTGAAGCAGGAGGAGGCGGGGTGAAAGAGGTACCATCCACTATTCAAAGTAGGTCTTCGTCCAAAGGTTGGACAAGCTGTTGCAACAGCTTGGGATCTTGATACAAACGAATTCTTCAACACTTGTCCAACCTTTGGACGAAGACCTACTTCGAATAGTGGATGGTACCACTATGACCCGCCTCCTCCTGCTTCACCTCACCAGATTACAGCATATAAGCCACCTCTACGGCCTGTGCTGCACTCTAACAAGATTGATGGACTGACATCAACTCCAGGCCGAGGCGATACCTCAACTCCTCTCTCCTACACCTTCTACTTGTATTGACTGATGAAGCCACTGTGTGGCATTTCCTCAATAAAGATACCCAAGTGTTGCATATGTGTCTAATTTATAACTTGTCGGTTCTCTGAACCATTCATCTACATCCTGTCTGACACAGCAAAAGCTGGGATCTTGATACAAGCGAATTCTTCAACACTTGTCCAACCTTTGGCGAGACCTACTCAATAGTGGATGGACCACTATGACCCTGCCTCCTCCTGCTTCCCTCTTAAGGGGGCTCCTGACGAGGTAAAGAGGCTATCGGTCTGAGGAATTTGGGCCTTTTGGTCTTCTTCCTCAGACCGAACCTAATTACCCCCAATCCCCCTCCCTTTCCCATCTTCCCCATCCTCCCTTTTCCTTTCCTCCTCCCCTCCTCCTCATCCCTCCCTTATTTCCTTCCCATTTTTACCCTGGGAGCTTCTCTCCACAGGCATTCTAGTTCCTAGGTAGGGGGAAGGGTACTGTGGTCCATTCCCATTCCATTGAGGTTCTTGGCGGTGGTGTAGTTTGCCGTGGAATCTGGATCGCCTGGGGATGTCCCAATCCCTCTCCGGTCTCCTGGGGGGTGGCCTTGGGTATCTTTCGGGCGACGGGTGTATCTCTGGAGGCCACCTTTCGGATTCCGGGGGTGGTGGCCGAAGGCGGTATGCTTTGTGGCGAATATCCGGCCGCCCTCTCTTTTGTCCGCCGAGGTGGCTCGGTGAATGTGAGGTTGCTATCCCAGATTGCTGGTTTACTGGCGTGAAGGGTAGGGTATGGCACGGGTTCCATGCAGCATCTGCACTACTTGCGGTGTTGAGGTCCTCTTGGGCGTGGAGGGGGATTTAGGCCCCTTTCATTCCTCCTAGGAGCTATTCCTCCACGTTCCCCCCTTTTTTTATTCTTTTTTTTATTTTTATTTTCTTCTTTTTTTCTTAAAAATAAAAAGAAAGAAGTAACCTAACCATGGATGCCCTAATCCGTGAATCTACCCCTGGGCCCCTTGATACCGCACCTAGTTCTGACCCTACCTTGTTAATGGATAACTCTTAGGACAACCCTAATACCCCTGTACCTGAAGCAGGTGCCAGTTCGTCACCTGCTTCAGGTCCCAGGGACCCGACTGGCCGTTTCGATACATCTGACCTTCGCTCTTCTCTGACCTTGATTCCGGCTTCTCCCTCAACGGTGCGGCAATTTTCAAATCGCTCGCCCGTCTCACATCGGACCACCCCAGGTCCCACACCCAAACGACCGAGACCCACACATGACAATTCGACACTTCCTTCTCGTTCATCTCAGAAACGACAAGCTCGTCACGCACTCCCCTTAAACTCTCTGTTTCAACCTACTCAATGGACAAAGTTTTTTTACTCTGCGACCGACTTCTCCTAATACCTATCTTTCAGACCATAGTATTGATAAGGCTCTGCTACTCCATGTTGGTAAAGACATCTCATTTCACGCTCTTTAACACAACCTACACTCTGTCTCTTATCGCCATGATGGGTCCGTTGGGTTAAAATATCCCTAGGTGATAATAGGAGGATGAGTAGAGGCGAGTATAGGAAGGATGTTTTAGGGGTGATGTTGGTGAGAAATGTGATATGTAGCATAGATGAGAAATGAAATGTGTAACCACTTTTATGTTTTTGTGAATATATCTTAAATTAAAGTGGGTGAGTTGTATTATTTTTTTAGATATCGTATGTTTTAAGTGTTCATAAACAATAGTTTACTTGTTAAGTTTTTTAATCAATATGTTTGTGTGAAAGTTTATAACTTAATTTTTGTCTTTAAGTGTTTGACATTTTTTTTGTGTAACCTGGAGTCTACCTGGAGAGAATTCCAGGGGTCAACGCCCCCGCGGCCCGGTCTGTGACCAGGCCTCCTGTTGGACCAGAGCCTGATCAACCAGGCTGTTACTGCTGGCCGCACGCAGTCCAACATACGAACCACAGCCCGGCTGATCAGGTACCGACTTGAGGTGCCTGTCCAGTGCCTGCTTGAAGACAGCCAGGGGCTTGTTGGTAATCCCCCTGATGTATGCTGGGAGGCAGTTGAACAATCTTGGGCCCCTGACACTTATTGTGTTGTCCCTCAACGTGCTAGTGGCACCCCCTGCTCTTCATTGGGGGGATGTTACATCGCCTGCCGAGTCTTTTGCTTTCGTAGGGAGTGATTTTTGTGTGCAAGTTTGGTACTAAGCCCTCGAGAATTTTCCATGTGTATATAATAATGTATCTCTCCCGCCTGCATTCTAGAGAGTACAGGTTTAGGAACTTCAAGCGTTCCCAGTAGTTGAGGTGGTTTATCGCACTTATGCGTGCGGAGAAGGTTCTCTGCACATTTTCAAGGTCAGCAATTTCACCTGCCTTGAAAGGTGCAGTTAGTGTGCAGCAATATTCCAGCCTAGATAGAACAAGCGATCTGTAAAGTGTCAACATAGGCTTGGCATTCCTGGTTTTGAAGGTTCTCATTATCCATCCTGTCATTTTTCGAGCAGAGGCAATTACTACATTGTTATGGTCCTTGAAGGTGAGATCCTCTGACATGATCACTCCCAGGTCTTTGACATTAGTTTTTCGCTCTATTGTGTGGTTGGAATTAGTTTTGTACTCCGATGAGATTTTAATTTCTTCACGTTTTCCGTATCTGAGTAATTGAAATTTCTCATCATTGAACTTCATATTGTTTTCTGCAGCCCATTTAAAGATTTGGTTTATGTCTGCTTGGAGTCTTGCAGTGTCTTCAACGGTGGACACTGTCATACAGATTTGGGTGTCATCTACAAAGGAAGACACAGCACTGTGGCTTATATCCCTGTCAATGTCTGATATGAGGATGAAGAATAGGATGGGAGCAAGTACTGTGCCTTGTGGAACAGAGCTTTTCACAGTAGCTGTCTCAGACTTTACTCTGTTGACTACTACTTTTTGTGTTCTACATGTTAGAAAATTATAGATCCATTATAGTTGCCATATCTACCGTGTTTAGGCATATATTTTTTTGTGTTCATATGACTTATGTGATTGTGGCGATCATTTTTGTGTTTTAGGGTATATATGACAAGAATGTAACTCTAGTTTCTAAATAGAGTTGGTAATGTGGTAATCAATGGTGTTTTGGTAGTGTTTTTGAAGGTGTTCAAATGTTGTATAAGAGTGTTTTGGTGGTGTTTAAATGACGTATTAGAGTGTTTTGAAGGTGATCAATGGTGTTATGGGAGTCTACACGTAGGTGTTTGATAGTGTTTTTTGGAGTTGTTCATTGGTGTTTTGAGAGTATTTTGAAGGTGTTCAATTGATGTATGAGAGTGTTTTGAAGGCTAGGTTAGGTTAGTTTAAATGTTATTTGGGTTAGGTGTTGTTAGGTTGGGTTAGGGTAGGTTAAATATTTCATTTTTCTCGATATTCTTGGTGTTTTGGTGGTGTTCAATGGTGTTTTGGGTGCATTTAATGGTGTTTTGGTGTTATTCAGAGGTGTTTTGATAGTATTAGAATGTTTTGAAAGTGTTTTTTGTGATATTTTTATGTTCATGTATTTTTGTGTTCATGTTATATCTGAGTTGGAGGTGAGTAATGATCTTGGTTAGAGTGTTTTGAAGGAATGTTTTGAGGAAGTTTGATGATGTCTTGGGAGTATTCAATGGTGATTTTGAGTGATTTGAGGAGATAGGTGTTGTTAGGTTGGGTTAGGTTAGGATAGTTAGGTTAGGTTAAGTTAGGTGTTGTTAGGTTGGATTAGGTTAGGTAAGGATAGGTTAGGTTAGGTGTTGTTAGGTTAGATTAGTTTAGGTTAGGTTAAATGTTATTTGGGGGAAATCGAGATGTTTTTGAAAGTATTCAGTGGTGATTTTGAGAGTGTTTTTGAAGGTGTTCAAATGTTGTATGAGAGTAATTTGATGGTTAAGTTAGGTTAGGTTAGATGATATTTGGGTTAGGTTAGGTTAGGATAGTTGTAGGTTAGGTGTTGGTTGGGTTAGGTAGGTTAGGATAGGATAGGTTAGTTAGGTTAGGTTAGTTAGGTGTGTTAGGTTGGGTAGGTTAGGATAGGTAGGTTTTAAGGTTAGTAGATTAATTTAGGTTAGTTAGGGACAGGTAGTTAGAAGTTAGATGTTTAGGATAGTTATTATTTAGGATGGTTATGTTAGTTTAGGTTAGGTTATGTTTTGGTGGTGTCAAGTGTGGTAGTAGAATGTTTTGGTAGTGTTCAATGGTGTTTTGGGTGCATTCAATGTCGTTTTTTAGTGTATTCAGTGGTGTTTTGGTGATATTCAGAGGTGTTTTGGTAGTATTAGAGTGTTTTGAAGGTGATCAAATGATGTATTAGTAGTATATTGGTGGTGTTCAATGGTGTTTTGTGTTTTTGAAAGTGTGTTTTGTGTTAGGTTTATGTTCATGTATTTTTGTGATCATATTATATCTGAGTTTGAGGTGAGTAGTGATCTTGGTTAAGAGTGTTTTGAAGGAATGTTTTGAGGGAAAGTTTGATGGTGTTTTGGGAATATTCAATGGTGATTTTGAGTGATTTGAGGAAATTTTTGTAAAAATGTGATTAAGTTATGTCTTAGTTGGGTGTGTTCATGATATGTCATAGTTGGTGGTGACTGTGTTAGTTTTTGGTAATGTTCCATGACTTAGTTGGAGGAGTATGTCTTAAGTCTTTGTTGGAAGTGTATGTCCTAGTTGTGATTATGCTATGTATAGGTTTGTTGATGTTTCATGTGTTAGTTGAAGGTGTTCAAATGATGTATGAGAGTGTTTTGAAGGTTAAGTTAGGTTAGGTTAAAATGTTATTTGGGTTAGGTTAGGTGTTGTTTATGTTGGGTTGGGCTAGGTGTTTGATAGTGTTTGATAGTGTTTTGAAGGTTAAGTTGTTAGGTTAGATGTTATTTTTTGGTTATGTTAGATGTTGTTAGGTTGGGTTAGGTAAAAATGTTATATGCTATGGTATTATTCAAATGGTGTTTTTGGAGTATACAAAGGTGTTTTGATAGTATTCAATGATGTTTTGAGGGTATTCAAATGATGTATGAGTGTGTTTTGATGATCTTAGTGGGAGATGTTAAGGCTTGATGATGTGAGAATATTTCTTAACAGTTATTGAGAAAAGTATATGTGTGTGTCCTGTTTTTGTCTATATTATTGAGACGAGGAGGTTGGTTGGTGGTAGTAAGGTCATATGCTTTAGTTCTTTTAAATTATCGAGAGAAAAAATGACCTCACACCTCCTCCCTAGCAGCTGTCTCGAGACGCAGGTGTGTGTAATCACCTAATTGTGGTTGCAGGGGTCGAGACTCAGCTCCTGGCCTGTGTGTGTGTGTGTGTGTGTGTGTGTGTGTGTGAGCATAAATTTTAATGAAATTAAAGGTATTGTGAATATTTTAAAAGAAAAATATAGAGTTGGTAATGTGAAACATGGTGTGATACATATGAGCACTTTTAGTAAAAGAGTTGTATTTAGTTAATCACATGAGGGAAAATTAATATTCAGAAGGTGTATGGGAGAGTGATAGTTATGGGGAGATGGTGTAGGGGAGTGATAGTTATGGGGAGATGGTGTAGTGGAGAGTGATAGTTATGGGGAGATGGTGTAGGGGAGAGTGATAGTTATGGGGAGATGGTGTAGGGGAGTAATAGTTCTAAGAACATAGAAAGAAGGAACATGCAGCAGGCCTACTGGCCCATGCGAGGCGGTCCACGTCTCCCCCTGGCTTAAGCCAATGCCCCGACCCAGCAAGGTCAGGTTACATTCACTTAGGAAGGAGCACTGCATCTGACCTAGTAGCACAAACTAGTCAGGTCCAACTCACCCACCCCCACTCTATATTTATCTAGCCTATTTTAAAACTACACAACGTTTTAGCCTCTATAACTGTAATCGGGAGTTTGTTCCACTCATCGACAACTCTATTACCAAACCAATGCTTTCCTATATCCTTCCTGAATCTGAATTTATCCAACTTAAAGCCATTGCTGCGAGTCCTGTCAATACTAGATAGTTGTGGGGAGATAGTGTATGGGGGAGTGTTAGCTGTGGGGAGATGGAGTAGGGGGGAGTGATAGTTGTGGGTAATGGGATGGAGTATACTCACCTAATTGTGGTTGTAGGGGTCGAGTCTCAGCTCCTGGCCCCTGGTGTGTGTGTGTGTGTAGCGAGGTAGAGAGAGAGAGATGAGGTATGTTGGTGGTAGTGAGGTTATACACTATAGTTCTTTTTAAATTATCGATAACTTCCCCTTATTAAGTTAAAAGAAAATTAAAATGAATGACCTCACACCTTGCTGCCATCTGGAGATACAGGTGATCTGGTCGGAAGATGCCTGCTCAGTCCTGTTGGCGACCCCGTGACGTCATGAGCGAGTTGCCAAGAGTTGCCACAAAAATATAATCTATTTATAAATAACAAAAAGGCACAATACCGTGACTGGAACAATACACACACAACCCGCACATATAAAAGAGAGGAGCTTACGAAGACGTTTCGGTCCGACTTGGCCCATTTACAAAGTCACACTAACAAAAAGAAGAGAAGGAGGGAGTATATATAGGCCAGCAGACAACGACAGGAACAAGAGAGGAAGAAGTAGTAGTGGAGTCAGTCATATACTAAGAGCAGCACTGCAAGGGAGCTAGGGGCCAACAGAGGGTAGGAGCAAAAATAGAGGGGGGGAAAAATAAAGGACAAAAACCCAAGGCAGAAGAAAGAAAACCCCAAAGGAAAAAGAAGAAAGAGGAAAGGGGAAGAGGGAGAGGCCCCTAGCTCACTTGCAGTGCTCCTCTTTCTTAGTATATGACTGACTCCACTACTACTTCCTCTCTTGTTCCCGTCGTTGTCTGCTGGCCTATATATACTCCCTCCTTCTCTTCTTTTTGTTAGTGTGACTTTGTAAATGGTCCAAGTCGGACCGAAACGTCGTCGTAAGCTCCTCTCTTTTATATGTGCGGGTTGTGTGTGTATATAATATACTTATTTTACCATGAATAAGGTTTATTATCAATGTATGAGTAATCATAATAATTTAAATATATATATGATGGAAATAATATATATGCTTTTGAAGAAGATTCATATAATGAAATATTAAAAATGTTATTTAAAGATAGTGATCTTATGTCGAATTTAGAAAATGAGTAATTGGCAACTTAAATCGAGGATTATAGAAATGGTTCCTGAGATTATAATCATTACACTGTCGTCTTTTGTCGTAGCATCAAGTTCATCTGGTGAATTTCTCAAGAAGTTGAATATATGTGTGTAATGGGAGTATTGGTATGTTTTAGTTATGTTGTGGGATATCAGTGAATGTAGAGCAAAGTGTTGAAAATTTGTTATCCTGGCTTAAGTGTCATTGGGTTGTAAGGAGTGTGAGGTGGTTTGTACATGGTAGAATAGTGAATTTGTGACTTTGCGAGATATGAGTGAAAAATTGTGTGAATAATTAACAAAAATGAAAGTGTAAGTAGAGCAGTGTTGAAAATTTGTGTTATCCTGGGTTAAGCATCCATGTGTGAGTGAGTGAGGTGAAGGGGGAGAGTGAGATGCAGGGGAGGTTCAGTTAAGGAGTGTGAGTATTCACTTGTAAGTCTATAAGTACGTAAAAAGTGAAATATGTAAAGATTAAAAAGAGAGGCTTGTCAGCCTTTGATGATAAATTATCCTACATTTAATAATAGGAAGTTACCTACCTTTTACCATACCCCATAGGGGTTACCATATTACCTGAAAACATGGAAAATTGTACCTTTTTTATATTTATATATGTATTAATAAATAAAATTATGAAAAATTGTACGGTTCGTACTTCTAACGGCTGCACCATAGCTGTTCACGTGATTACCATGTGACTTGTGTTAGCCAATCATAGGCCTGCCTTTTGAATGCCTCAGTGCCGGGCGGCCTAGTAGTGAGTACCATCCATGTAGGCATACGAGACAGACACAGGCATAGGCTCTCAGCCCCCATATATTCCAACGCCTCATTAAACGCTACCAAAAACCAAGCTCATCATCTGTTAATATTACCAAATCTATGAAAAGAAACCCCACAACACAAAATGTGTATTAGTGTTATCCTACATTTAATAAGAGGAAGTTACCTACCTTTTACCATACCCCATAGGGGTTACCATATTACCTGAAAAAATGGAAAATTGTACCTCTTATATTTATATATGTACTATTATTAAATAAAATGATGAAAAAATGTGTATTAGTGTTTATCCTGTTTTAAATAGTATCTCATTTAACTTAGAGAGGAAGTATTGTAGGGGATACCCCAAAGGGGTAAAGTAAAAAAATTGATGACAGAAGTATTACAGAATATCGAGAAAATGAAAAATTTGAAAAAAAAATGAAAAAAAATAAAATTTGAAAACAAAAATTGAAAAAAAAAATTGAAAAAAAAAACGAAAAAAAAAAAACTATTGAAAAAAAATTGGAAAAAAATGGGGGGGGGGGAGAGGCAGAAGGACTTGGGGGACGAGGGGGGTCGGGGGTGTGTAGCAGGGCAGCTCGGGGCAAGACGGGGAAAAAAAACCAATTCACACCTAGGTGTGACCGCTGCCATTTTGAGCCATACTGGCAGAATGACTACTACTATAGTGGTACCCCTGCTTTTCAGTGGGGGGATGTTACATCGTCTGCCGAGTCTTTTGCTTTTGTAAGGAGTGACACTCTTGTACAAGTTTGGTACTAATCCCTCTAGGATTTTCCAAGTGTATATAATAATGTATCTCTCCCGCCTGCATTCCAGGGAGTACAGGTTTAGGAACTTCAAGCGTTCCCAGTAATTGAGGTGGTTTATTGTAGTTATGCGTGCTGTGAATGTTCTCTGTTCATTTTCTAGTTCAGCAATTTCACCTGCCTTGAAAGGTGCAGTTAGTGTGCAGCAATATTCCAGCCTAGATAGAACAAGCGACCTGAAAAGTGTTAACATGGGTTTGGCATCCCTGGTTTTAAAGGTTCTCATTATCCATCCTGTCATTTTTCTGGCAGATGCGATTGCTACAGTGTTATGGTCCTTGAAGGTGAGATCCTCTGTCATGATCACTCCCAGGTCTTTGACATTAGTTTTTCGCTCTATTGTGTGGTTGGAATTTGTTTTATACTCTGTTGAGATTTTAATTTCCTCACGTTTTCCATATCGGAGTAATTGAAACTTCTCATCATTGAACTTCATTTTGCTTTCTGCAGCCCATTTAAAGATTTGGTTGATGTCTGCCTGGAGTCTTGCAGTGTCTTCAATGGTGGACACTGTCATGCAGATTCGGGCGTCATCTGCAAAGGAAGACACGGCACTGTGGCTGATATCCATGTTTATGCCCGATATAAGGATGAGGAACAGGATGGGAGCGAGTACTGTGCCTTGTGGAACAGAACTTTTCACAGTAGCCGCCTCAGACTTTACTCTGTTGACTACTACTCTTTGTGTTCTACTTGTTAGGAAATTATAGATCCATCTACCAACTTTTCCTGTTATTCCTTTATCACGCATTTTGTGTGCTATCACACCATGGTCACACTTATCAAAGGCTTTTGCAAAGTCTGTGTATATAACATCTGAATTCTGTTTGTCTTCCAGGACCTTGTCGTAGTGGTCCAGTAGTTGGGGCAGACAGGAGCGACCTGCTCTAAACCCATGCTGCCCTGGGTTGTGTAATTGTTGGTTATCTAGATGAGTGGCGATCTTGCTTCTTAGAACCCTTTCAAAGATTTTTATGATATAGGACGTTAGCGCTATTGGTCTGTAGTTATTTGCTATTGCTTTACTGCCGCCTTTGTGGAGTGGGGCTATGTCTGTTGTTTTTAGTAACTGCGGGACGACCCCAGTGTCCATGCTCCCCCTCCATAGGATGTTAAAAGCACGTGATAGGGGCTTCTTGCAGTTCTTGAACACTGAGTTCCATGAGTCAGGGCCTGGAGCGGAGTGCATGGGAATGTCATTTATCGCCTTTTCAAAGTCATGTGGCGTCAGTGTAATGTCAGATAGGCTTGTGTCTACCAGGTTCTGTGGCACTCTCATAAAAAATTCATTTAGGTCTTCAACTTTCAGTCTGGTTAGCGGCTCGCTAAAAACTGAGTCATACTGGGACTTTAGTAACTCAATCATTTCGTTGCTGTCATCTGTGTAGGACCCATTTCGTTTTAGTAGGGGCCCAATACTGGATGTTGTTTTCGACTTTTTCTTGGCATAAGAAAAGAAATACTTTAGGTTTCTTTCAATTTCATTTATGGCTTTTAGTTCTTCCCGCGTTTCTTGAGTCCTGTAAGATTCCTTTCGTTTTAATTCGATGTTTGCTATTTCTCTGACCAGTGCCTCCCTATGTATTTCAGATATATTGGCCTCTTGTAGCCGCTCAGTTATTCTTTGCCTTCACCTGTATAGGGAGCGCCTCTCTCTTTCTAGTTTACATCTTCTCCTCCTTTTCCATAAGGGAATTTAATTTGCCTTGAGCAAACTTCAAGTGCCACAGAGTTAATTTGTTCTAGAAATAGGTTAGGATCCATGATGCTTAGGCTATCTTCCCAGTTTATATCATTTAGACTTGGTTTACTTGGTCCCATCTTATGTTTTTGTTACTGAAGTTGAAATTGGAGAAGGCTCCCTCGTGACTCATCACGTTTTGTCGATCTGGGGCATCCCTCATGCATGTCTGGACCTCTATTATGTTGTGATCTGAGTATATCGTTTTTGATATGATGACATTTCGTACCAGATCATCATTATTAGTGAAGATGAGGTCCAGCGTATTCTAAAATCTTGTAGGCTCTATTATTTGTTGGTTTAAGGTGAATTTGGTGCAGAGATTTAAAAGCTCGTGTGGTGGCCCGGTGGTCTGGGGGCTTGAGCTCTTGCTTCACACATGGAGGGCCCGGGTTCGATTCCCGGCGGGTGGAAACATTTCGATGTGTTTCCTTACACCTGTTGTCATGTTCACCTAGCAGCAAATAGGTACCTGGGTTGTTAGTCGACTGGTGTGGGTCGCATCCTGGGGGACAAGATTAAGGACCCCAATGGAAATAAGACAGACAGTCCTCGATGACGCACTGACTTTCTTGGGTTATCCTGGGTGGCTAACCCTCCGGGGTTAAAATCCGAAGAAATCTTATCTTATCTCGTGTGTGTGCAAGTTTTCATCTGAGCTGCCTCCTGGTGTCATCTCTGATACCACATTATTTGCAATATTCCTCCATTTTAGGTGCCTTAGGTTGAAGTCCCCCAGGAGCAAGATGTTGGGGGCAGGGGCTGGAAGGTTTTCCAGACAGTGGTCAATTTTCAGAAGCTGTTCCTGGAATTGTTGGGACATTGCATCCGGAGGCTTGTACACAACCACGATGACCAGGTTTTGATTCTTGATCTTTACTGCTAAAACTTCAACTACATCATTTGAGGCATTTAGTAGTTCTGAGCATATAAGTGACTTTGTGATATACAGGCCAACCCCCCCCCCCTTTGTTTTGCCTGTTCACTCTGTCATATCTGTATAGATTGTAGCCAGGGATCCATATTTCATTGTCCAAGTGATCCTTTATGTGGGTCTCTGTGAAAGCCGCAAACATTGCATTTGACTCTGTAAGCAGTCCACGGATGTAAGGTATCTAGTTGTTTGTTGCTGGCTTTGGGCCCTGTATATTTGCAAAGATGAATGTCGTTGGATTGGTGGTATGGGGGAGGGGGGTCTTTTTTCCTGGCACTAATATCTGTTGTTCTGGAGTGGAGGCCATTGACTGTGGTTCCACTCCAGAAATTATTGCAGTTGGTAATGTGAGGTTTCCAGGACAATCGACAGTCAAACAGGAGGCCGAGAAACCTGACTGTATCACGTTCTGGGATACTTGAGCCGTATAGGTACAACGGATGATCAGAGACCACTGAACGTCTAGTAAACGTAATTTGATGAGTTTTGCCACTAGAAAATTTAAACCCGTGAGTGGTGGCCCAATTGGAAACTTGGTTGACAGCATGCTGGAGGGAAACTGCAATGAGGTGACAGTCAGCACCCACACAAACTATAGCAAAGTCATCCACATAAACCTATGACCAAATGTTGGATGGGAGAACTGATGCCAGATTATTTATAGCAAGGAGAAAGAGTGTTGTGCTCAGAACACATCCCTGGGGGACACCTTCAGCTTGGACAAAGTGCGGGGAAAGCTCATTACTAATCCGGACACGGAAATGTCTTTCAGTTAAGAAAGCCGTAAGGAAAAATGGTAGACTGCCTCGGAGGCCTACGAAGTGGGCCTGGGTCAAGATATTATACTTCCAAGTTGTGTCATAAGCCTTCTCAAGATCGAAAAAGATGGGGATAACCAAGTGGTTATTGGCAAATGCATTACAAATATATGTATCCAAGCGCAGTAATAGGTGAATGGCAGAACGGCCCTTACGAAAGCCATATTGACTAGTGGAGAGACTACTGTGCGTCTCTAAATACCACATCAAATGTCTATTAACTAGACATTTTATCACCTTGCAAACTGCATTGGTAAGAGCAATGGGACCATAGTGAGAGGTATCATGTCCCGTAGTACCCGGTTTGCGAAAAGGGAGAACAATAGCAGACTTCCACAGTTGGGGAATAACTCCTTGTGACCATATAAGATTAAAGAGTCGTAAGAGGACAGTAAGAACAGACTGATGTAAATGCTGTAGCATACAAATATGTATGCCGTCAGGCCCAGCTGCCGATGATCGGCAAGCAGAGTTTGTTGCCTCCAGTTCTTTAAGATTAAAGGCACGTTATAAGATTCTTCTCTGAGAGAAGAAAAATCTAAGGGCTTTAACTCACTGGCAGACTTAGAAGAAAGGAATGAGGGGCATAGATGGAGCCCCTGAGAAATTCAGACCAGATGATTACCAATTTCAGTGGCAATGGCAAGAGGATGTGCTATATCGACACCGGCAACCTGAAGAACAGGAGCCAGGTCCGGGGAGAATTTACCACTCAATTTCTGCACTTTCTTCCAGACTGTACTCATTGAGGAAGCCGAAGTGACAGTAGAAATGTAATCTCGCCAGGAAGTGCATTTAGCGTCACGTATGGCACAGCGAGCAATTGCTCTCTTCTGTTTAAAATCAAGGAGTCTCTCTGTGGTTCTGTTATACTGATACCTGCCCCATGCAGTGCGTTTCAAAGTACTGCCCAAGCAGAAGACTACCAAGGCACGCACTTCTGAGAATGCTTGCCCGAGGTTTGGGGGATAGAATGTAAAGCTGCCGTGAAGACAGAGGACGAAAAAAAGATGTAAAACCTCATCAATGGAGGACGAGGAAGGAACCTCATGAAAGGCAGTAAGATGTGTGTAAAGGTCCCATTTCGCTCATTCAAATTACCATCGTGGGTGGGCTACGAGGAGGTGGAGAATACGAAGGGAACCTAAGGATGATTGGGAAATGATCCCTATGATCTAAGTCCGGGAGGCCAGACCAGGTGAAGTCAAGGACAGTTGATGAAGAGCAGATGGAAAGATCGATGCAGGAGAAAGAATGAGTTCAAGGATCAAAATGGGTAGGAGTACCCGCATTTAAAACATGGAGGGGGAGAGAAGCAAGAAATGCCTCCAACTGAACGCCACGGGAGTCACAGTGCTACCCTCCCCAAAGAAAATGGTGTGCGTTAAAATCGCCAAGTAATAGAAGGGGTGGCGGCAAGGAAGAAACCAGAAAATCAACATCTGGGATAGACAATGCTCGCAAAGAGGAGAGATATAAAGAACAGAGTAAGTCGATACAGGCTGTGGTGTAATGTAGAGAAGAATGAACATAGAGCTGACTGTATGGAACACCAGTGCATATAAGAAAAGCACTTTCGTTAAAGGTTCCATCGGAAAAAGGATCTAATGAATACAACAAATCATAGCCTGAAAAGGGCCGGATAACAGAGGATTGCAATTTGGGTTCTTGCAGACACCAACAGGGGAAAACTGGGAGAGCAACACCTGAAGCTCACCCTGGTTACCCCTGAGGCCTCGGATATTCCAATGCAAATAAGCCATGATTTATGGAGAGAAAGATATAAGTCGAAGTTATAGGTATCTATGGACTAAGGTTAGAAAAGTCCTTGTGTGGAGGAAGCAGAAGATCTGTAACCAGAGAAGAAGTGGGACGCTGTGAAGGAAGGTGGGGTGTAGACGGAGAAGAGAGAGGAGGAGGAACCGGAGGTGGATCGGTGTCCATCAATGTTCCAGTCTCTGTAATATATTCTGCAATAGCTTCCAGTGTTTTGGAAGACAAAGATGCAGAATGTGGGACTACATTAGAAATGGAAGGAGGAGAGTGAGCAACCATCGGGGAGACTATAGACTGTACTAAAGTAGAGGGCGAGGAGGTGGAAGAGGAAACTGTCAAAAGAGCTTGGGAGGGGACAGGAGTGGAAGCGGCCTGGGGCGGGGCAGTCAAGGAAGGAACAAGGGAGGGGGACAGGGGATGAAGACATTGAACGAGGAGGGGGATGAACCTCCACACACATTACAGAACTAGTCAGAGGTGAAGAACCCGGCAATGGGGATTTTTTGCCAGACTTATGAGAAGAAAGAGGGCGCTGAGGAGGAGGTGGTGAACGAGGGCGTGTAGACACAGAACTGTGTGAGTGAGTTGAGGAATGGGTGTGGACAGTATGGGATGCTGAGGTAGGGACCTCAGAGCCAAGAAAAGCAGAAGGATTTGAGACAGGGGTGACTGAGGATGGGGCGACCACAGAGGAAGCCGGGGAAGTGGGGCGATGTTTAGCAATGCGAGAATAGGAAATACAGGGAAGTCTCCCTTGAAGGAGTATATGAGAGACGGCCATAGCATATGAGAAGCTTTCTGCCTCTTTGAGACAACGGATTTCCCGCTCATTCCAGTAAACCTGACAACGACGAGAGTACGATGGATGCACCTCATGACAGTTAAGGCAAGAGGGAGATAGATTACAAGAAGGACTGGCATGGTCGTCGGCACCACAGACTGGGCATTCGGCCATGGACCTGCAATATTTCGCTGGATGACCAAAACGGCAGCAGTTTCTACACTGTTGCGATGTAGGGGTCACCTTTCGAAATTGTAAATGTTGACCTGCAATGTAGACTGAAGGTGGAAGTTCACGGCAGTCAAAAGGATAATGTCTTCGCTTATTGGCAGGGAGGACAAAAGTGTCAACTTTAAGGATAGGGAGTTCTTGGAGGTCAAGCTGCTCCAAAATGTCCTAATCACATGTCTGGAAATTCCGTTGGACAATGGTGTAGGGTAAAATGACAGTACCACTACAAGAATTGAGAGAATGATGTTTGTCAATATATGATAGGAATAGTATCTATGGTCATAAGAAGAGATCGCGAGCTTGGCCAGCAGTCTGGACTGTAATGATGTGAGTGCTGCTCTTGAGAGCGAGAAATGAGATACCTTTACCTACATGGCATAGGAGAGCTTTACCAATACTATGATCGGAAAGATAGGTAGTTGGAGTAGTCGGTCTTAGAGTAAAAAACTTTGTCCATTGAGTAGTGTGAAACAAAGTGTTTAAGGGGAGTGCATGACATGCTGTTCGTTTCAGAAATGAATGAGGAGGTAGTGTGGAATCCTCATGTAAGAGTCTTGGTCCTTTGGATGTGGGACCGGTGGTAGTCTGACGTGTGATGGGCGAGCAATTCGAAAATTTGTGCACCATTCAGGGAGAAGCCAGAATCAAGGTCAGAGAAGAGCGAAGGTCAGTTGTATTGAAAGAGCCAGTTGGAACCCCGGTACCTGAAGCAGGTGACGAACCGGCACCAGCAAGAGGTACAGGGGTATTAGAGGTGTCCAAAGAGTTGTCCATTAATGTGGTAGGGTCAAAACTAGGTGTGGTATCAAGAAGGGGCCTGTGGGTAGGTTCACAGATTAGTGCATCCATGGTTAGGTTACTTCTTTCTTTTTATTTGAAGAAAATAAAATAAAAATAAAAAAAAAGAATAAAAAAAGGGGGGAACGTGGAGGAATAGCTCCTAGGAGGAATGAAAGGGGCGTAAATCCCCCTCTGTGCCCAAGAAGACCTCAACACAGCAAGTAGTGCAGATGCTGCATGGAACCCGTGCCATACCCTACCCTTCATGCCAGTAAACCAGCAATCCAAGATAGCAACCTTACATCCACCGAGCCACCTCGGCGGACAAAAGAGATGGTGGCTGGATACCTGCCACAAAGCATACCACCTTCGGCCACCACCCCCAGAATCTGAAAGGCCGCTCCCCGGGAGACCAGAGAGAGATCGGGACATCCCCAGGTGATCCAGATTCCATGGCAAACTACACCACCACCAAGAACCTCAATGGAATGGGATGGACCACGGTACCCTTCCCCCTACCTAGGAACTAGAATGCCTCTGGAGAGAAGTTCCCAGGATAAAAATGGGAACGGAATAATGGAGGGAGGAGGAGGAGAAGCAGGAGGAAAGGGAAAAGGTAGGATGGGGGAGATGGGAAAGTGAAAGGGGGATTGGGGGGGTAATTAGGTTCTGTCTGAGGAAGAAGACCAAGAGGTCCAATTCTTCAAACCGATAGCCTCTTTACCATGACAAGGAGCCCCCCTTAAAGAGGTACAGTAGTGCCAAAATTAAAGAAAAGTTCTTAATGAATTTACAATAATATGTCACCATCCCTACAAAGGACTGAACTTCTCCTACGGACATAGGTGAAGGTAAATTCACGAGAGCCTCCACCTTCTGAGAAGAAGGCTTAACACCTTCCCCTGAAAATTCATACCCCAGATATTTAATAGATCTGGTTTTCAACACTGACTTATCCTAATTTAGTACTACATTATGCTCTTGTAAAATACTCAACACCTGCCTGAGTCTAACATCATGCTCAGCTTCTGTGGCGCCACATATTATATCATCTAAATAGGATGCTACCCCATCCAGTTTAACAAACAATTGGGAAATAAATTTCTGGAAAATATCAGTAGATGAGGAAATTCC
>WNWK01025708.1:0-28247 GCA_009830355.1 Cherax destructor
CAACTGCTGATGAGTCATAAAAGTACTGACCTATAGTCATCCGTCTGAATTGGGATGAGTCCAACAGTACTACACTTGATGAGTCATAAACAGTACGGGCCTGCTGATGAGTCATACAGTACACACTCTGATGAGTCATAAACAGTACTGACACTAATAGTCATCAACGGTACTGACACGTTGATGAGTCATAAACATACTGCCTGTTGATGGTCATCACGAAAACAATGCTGAGAGCATAAACGTACGACACGCTGATGAGTCAGTACTGACACTGCTGATGAGTCACACGCTGACACTGCTGATGAGTCATCAACGTACTGACACTGCTGATGAGTCATCAACTACTGAACGCTATGGGGCATCACGGTACTGACACTGTAGAGTCATCAACGGTACTGACACCTGATGAGTCATAAACGTACTGACATGCTGATGAGTCATAAAATACTGACACTGCGATATCATAAACAGTACTGACATGTGATGAGTCATCAACCAAACACTGTAGTCATCAACGGTACTGACATTGCTGATGAGTCATCAAGGTACTGACACTGCGATGAGTCATCCAGTCTGACCTATGAGTCATCAAAATTACTGACACGCTGATGAGTCTAACAGTTGAACTCTGATGGTCCCCGTACTGACACTAATGAGTCATCAAGGTACGACACTGCTGATGAGTCATCACGTCTGAACTGCTGATGAGTCATAAACAGTTGACCCCCTATGAGTCATCAACTATGACACTGTGAGATCAAATACTGACACTGTGATGAGTCATCCAGCAACCAATGGTCATAAACGGTACTGACATGCTGAGAGTCATCAACAGTACTGACACTTGATGAGTCATCACAGTATGAACTGTGATGAGTCATAAACATACTGACACTGCTGATGAGTCATAAACGTACTGACACTGCTGATGAGTCATCAACGGTACTGCCGCTGATGAGCATCACGATGACACTGCTGATGGGGCATCACGGTACTGACACTGCTGATGAGTCATCAAGGTATGACACTGCTGATGATCATCAAGTTGACACTCTGATGAGTCATCAACAGTACTGACACTGATGATGAGTCATAAAAGTCTGACACTGATGAGTCATAAACGGTACTGACATTGCTGATGAGTCATCAATGGTACTGACACTGCGGATGAGCATAACAGTACTGACACTGTAGAGTCATAAACAAAACTGACACTGCTGATGAGTCATCAACATACGACACTGCTGAGGTCATCACATTTCCCATGCGAGTATCAACAGACTGACTGCTGATGAGTAATCAACAGACGGGCACTGCTGATAATCATCAACAGTACTGACACTGCTGATAAGTCATAAAAATACTGACACTGCTGATGAGTCATAAACGTACTGCCCTGCTGAGCATAACAGTACTGACACCGCTGATGAACATACAAGTTACAGATCAAATTTATAATATTTATTCTTTTCAATTTTTAAATTTCCATTTTAAAAATCACTTGCTCTATTACAGTAATAGCTTAAAATATGAAGGCGTTTGTGTATTTTAGATTTGTTTTTTTTATAATTGATTAAATTCATGGATTAGATTAGATTTTGCCACCCAAGTGGCAAAAAACCCTTTCAATTATTATTATACACATGTAATCAAAAAAAAAGTGCTAAACCTACAAGAGTCATACAACGAATAAACCCATTAGAAAGACCCTACTAAATTCATTTTATAACCAAATCTAGCATAGTACAGTATGTACCGCTTCTGCAAACTGTCAAGGTAGGGTTAGTTCTATAATATTTCTTATTGATTCTTTTGTAATGCAGTAATAGCACTGTAGATGTATTCTTTAACAAAATATACAGTTTTTGGTACAAAAGTGATAAAATCCTCGGCCTAAACCGGGGAATAAAACATTGTACAAGGGACGCCTAATATAAAGTAGATCTGTTGCCCACAGAAGGCACATTTAAAAATCTAGATGAAATATTCCCAAAAATTTATCTGACTGACATTAAGTTTTTTTGCAATAAATAAAATTTTCCCCCATACCACAGAAAAAAAAACATAGACCGCCCCTTTTAAAACGATAGTTACGTTCCCGAAAACCGTGTTAGGTAAAGTCGTGAGATGAACTGAAGAACTTAAGGAAAAAAAAGGTTAGTTCCGGGGGGCCCCCAAAAACCAAACAACTTTTTTTTTTAAACCCAGATCTTACAAAAATAAAAGTGAATATGTAATTGTAGTTTATTATCGTAATGTATTATGTTGTTTTTACTTTAAGACTACAAATGTAACAGAAATAATAGTATTTCTTCCAAATTGTGGGTGCTGGTGTTTGTGGATGTTTTGGAAGAGGAAGAGTTTCTGTCCCTAATGCTCCTGTAAAAAAAGATACCCACACGGGGTGTGTGTGTTTGTGTGCGTGTACTCACCCAATTGTGGTTGTGGGGGCGAGACTCAGCTCCTGGCCCTGCCTCTTCACGATCGCCAAAGGTCCTCTCTCCCTGCTCCCTGGCTTTATCATACCTCGTCTTAAAGCTATGTTGGGTTCCGCCCCCACTAAAATCACTTCTGACTATTCCCTTCCCGACTACTCTATGGGTGAAAAATACTTCCTAACATCCCTTTTACTCATTTGAGTCTTCAACTTCCCAAATTTTGACCCCTTTTTTCTGTGTCCCCCTCTGGAACATCCTGTCCTATACCTTTTCTATTCCCCCCGGATTTTGTATGTCGTTTTCATGTCTCACCCAACCCTCCTGTCCTCCAGTGTTGTCAGGCCCTTTCCTTAACCTTTCTTCGTAGGACATTCCCCTAGCCTGGAACTAGCCTTGTCGAAACCTTTTCAATTTCTCTAATTTTTTGGCATGCGACCCGCTACGGGTTTTCCCAAAATGGTCTGCATCTTAGTACGGCCTGATGTACACAGTGTCAGTGTTTTTAACGATTTCCCTTTCTAAGGACGGAAGCTATTCTCAGGTTTGCCAGTTGCCCGTATGCTGCAGCAGTTATCTGGTTTATGTGTGCTTCCCGAGGCGTGCTTTTTTTATACTGACCCCAAGATCTTTCTCCTTTAGCGAGGTTTGCAGTCTTTGGCCACCTAGCCTATACTCTGTCTACGGTCTTCTTTGCCCTTCCCAATCTTCATGACTTTGCATTTGGCGGGGTTAAATTCGAGAAGCCAGTTGCTGGACCAGATGTCCAGCATGTCCAGGTCTCTGAAGTCCTGCCTGATCCTCATCTGATTTAATTCTCCTCATTAACTTAAATCATCTGCGAACAGGGACACCTCTGAGTCTATCCCATCCGTCATGTCATTCACATATACCAAGAATAGCACTGGTCCTAGGACTGACCCCCGTGGGACCCCCCTTTTCACAGGCGCCCACTGTGATACCTCGTCACGTACCATGACCCGCTGTTACCTCCCTGTCAGGTATTCTCTAATCCATTGCAGTGCCCTTCCTGTTATACACGCACGTGTGTATGTGTGTGTACTCACCTAATGTGGTTGCAGGGGGCGAGACTCAGCTCCTGGCCACGCCTCTTCGCTGTCTGCCCACTCTGGACACCTCGCCACGTACCATGACTCGCTGCTGTCTTCCTGACAGGTATTCCCTGATCCATTGTAGTGCCTTCCCCGTTATCCCTGCCTGGTCCTCCAGCTTCTGCACTAATCTCTTGTGTGGAACTGTATCAAGCCTTCTTACAGTCCAAGAATATGCAATCTACCCACCCTCTCTCTCTTGTCTTACTGCTGTCACCCTGTCGTAGAACTCCAGTAGGTTTGTGACACAGGATTTCCCGTCCCTGAAACCGCGTTGGCCGTCGTTGATAAGCTCATTCCTTTCTAGGTGCTCCACCACTCTTCTCCTGATTATCTTCTCCATGACCTTGCATACTATACATGTCAGTGACACTGGTCTGTAGTTTAGTGCCACGTTCCTGTCTCCTTTTAAAAATTGGAACTACATTTGCTGTATTCCATACCTCAGGTAGTTGCCCTGTTTCGATAGATGTGTTGAAGATTGTTGTTAAGGGTACACATAGTTCCTCTCTACTCCCTCCTCAGGACCCATGGTGAGATGTTACTGAATGTGTGTGTTAGTTACCATTTGTCCTAGGCACATGTCGATAGACACTAGGCCTGTTGTATGTATGTTTTTAAACAAAACACTTCAAAATGTTTCGGCCCGTGATGACCCGGGCCCTCCGTGCGTGAACCCAAGAGCGCTAGCCACCATGCCATCGGGCGTGTGTGTGTGACCCAACAATTAATATTTGCACCAATAACTCATTACAGTTGTGACCGGGTGTAGACTAGTAAATTGCTCATTCTTTATAATTTGTTTATGATTGCAACCATATATAAACGTAAGTAAGAAAATTTACTTTCTTACATGATTCATTACCTTTGTACCTTGTTCAGCTATCAAAACTTTGGGGCCCAGTCTCTGGACCCATTATATACCTCTATAATCTGTAAATACCCCTTTTTAATGTCACGATTGTGACCAGATCTACCTGAGTTCATTACCTTTAACTTGTTCAGCTATCAAAACTTTGAGGCCCAGTCCCTGGACCCATTATGTACCTCTGTAATCTTTTGACTACCACCCACAGGATGGGTATGGGGTGCATAATAAAGATATTAAACTAACTAAGCCCTACTGGGCTGAGGTGGATGGTAGAGGTTCTGGTACTGAAGTCGATGGTTGTACTGAGTGTCTAACTTTAAGTCATTCAGTAAGTCAGTCAAGTCATTCAGTAAGTCAGTCAAGTCATTCAGTAAGTTAGTCAAGTCATTCAGTAAGTCAGTAAAGTCATTCAGTAAATCAATCAGGTCATTCAGTAAGTTAGTCAAGTCATTCAGTAAGTTAGTCAAGTCATTCAGTAAGTCATTCAGTACGTCAAGTCATTCAGTAAGTCAAGTCATTCAGTAAATCAATCAGGTCATTCAGTAAGTCAGTCATCATTCAGTAAGTCAGTCAAGTCATTCAGTAAGTCAGTCAAGTCATTCAGTAACTCAGTCTAGTCATTCAGTACGTAAGTCATTCAGTAAGTCAAGTCATTCAGTAAATCAATCAGGTCATTCAGTGTCATCATCATTCAGTTAGTCAGTCAAGTCATTCAGTAAATCCCAAATCATTCAGTAAATCAATCAGGTCATTCAGTAAGTCAAATCATCATTCAGTAAGTCAGTCAGTCATTCAATAAGTCAGTCAGTCATTCAGTAAGTCAGTCAAGTCATTCAGTAAGTCAGCCAGCAAGTATTCAAGTAAATCCCGTCAAGTCATTCAGTAAGTCAGCAGTCCCAAATCATTCAGTAAGTCAGTCAGTCAGTCTTCAGTAAGTCGGTCAGTCAAGTCTTCCAGTAAGTCAGTCAGGGCAAGTCATCAGTGTCAGTCAGTCAAGTCATTCAGTAAGTCAGTCAGTCAAGTCATTCAGTAAATCAATCAGTCATTCAGAAATCATTTAAGTCATTCAGTAAGTCAGTCAAGTCATTCAGTAACTCAGTCTAGTCATTCAGTACATCAAGTCATTCAGTAAGTCAAGTCATTCAGTAAATCCAAACAGGTCATTCAGTTCGTCATCATTCAGTAAGTCAGTCAGTCATTCAGTAAGTCAAGTCATTCAGTAAGTCAAGTCATTCAGTAAATCAATCAGGTCTTCAGTAAGTCAGTCATCATTCAGTAAGTCAGTCAAGTCAATTCAATAAGTCAAATCAAGTCATTCGGAATAAGTCAGCAGTCATTCAGTAAGTCAGTCAAGTCATTCAGTAAGTCAGTCAAGCTATTCAGTAAGTCAGTCAAGCATTTCAGTAAGTCAGTCAAGCCATTCAGTAAGTCAGTCAAGCCATTCATAAGTCAGTCCCAAACCATTCAGTAAGTCAGTCAAGTCATTCAGTCCCGTAAGTTACGTCATTCAGTCAGTCACACAAACTTACGCTTACCTCTTTTTATGTGTACAAAGTAACACTTCATTACGGCCACAGGTTATGTCTTGTCTAATATTTTTTGTTTTTTTCGTTAATTCTAAGACTTAAAAAGGGTTAAACCCCTTTCTTGCCATTTTGAGCAACACTGGTATGCCTACTGGGTGTCAATTGCTTGGCAGATACAGAAAATAATTTAAAGATCAAAACACAATTCACAATCATATCTTGAAGCAGAGAAGAGGGACTGTATGCGTATGAATTCGAATGCTGGGATGGTGGGGTAGTGGCATGGGCAGACTGGGGGTGGGGGGGTTGTGGGGGTGGCGGTAGGTCTCACCCATTGACTCAATGGTGTAACCCCGCGGACGACTGCGCACTCAAAATATTTTCCCCTTTTACGAACCGTTTAAAGTTAAGTTAATTTTACGTAGTGTTACATAAAAATGTACAATTCTTCAATCGCATACCCAAATCATGCCAAATAAATTTGGCTCCCACTGAGGCAGGGTGACCCAAAAAGAAAGAAAATTCCAAAAGAAAATATTTTCATTATCATTCAACACTTTCACCTCACTCATACATAATCACTGTCTTTGCAATGGCGTCAGATACACAGTTTTAAGTCCTCCCAAAATGCCAATATCCCCCCCCTCCTTTAAAATACAGGCATTGTACCCCCATTTCCAGGACTCAAGTCCCGAAAACCCGGTTTTCCCAACCCTTCACTAAATATTACCCTGCTCACACTCCAACAGCTTGTCAAATCCAAAAAATATTCGTCTCATTCACTCCTATCTAACACGCTCACGCCGCTTGCTGGAATCCAATCCCCCGCCCCCAAAACCTCCTTTACCCCCCCTCCAACCCGGGGGGACCCCCCACCCTCCTTCCCTTCCCCCCACAGATTTATCCCCAAAGTTTCTACTTTGATCCATTTCTCTGAATGACCAAACCACCCCCAAAAACCCCTCTTCACCCTCGCTAATTTCCACACTCCAAATTCTTGCATTTTATACCACACATTGCCCTTAGAAAGGACTCTCCACCCTCCAGCCCCTCCTCACTGCAGCATTTTTAAAAATTCACACCCATATGTTTGGGACCACTATCTTTCATACATTCCTTCTTTGCCTCCAGGGATAACTTTTTTGTGACTCCACAGATACCTCAACGCACCACTCCCCTTTTTTCCTTCATCAATTCTATGGTTAACCTCATCCTTCATAAACCCATCCGCTGAGGTCATCTCCCAAATATAAAAACATTACTTTTCCAACTCCCTCTCTCCAATGTGATACCCAAATTTTTCTTTATCTAATCTTTGATACCCTCATCACCTGTCTTTTTTATCTATGTTCACTTTCAACTTTCTACCTTTACACACCCTCCCAAAATCGCAAATAACCTTTTCAACTTTTCTTTTGAATCTCCCCCAATTCATCAGAAAAGTAACTGTCAACTCCCTTTTTATTGATTTCCCCTAATTTTAATCCCACCCCCCCCCCCCCCAAACCCCCATTTACTTTTTCAACCTTTTAAAAATATATTAAACAACCATGGTGACATAACACATCCCCGTCTAAGACCTACTTTTACCGGAGAATCTTCCCCCCCTAAACACCCTAACCTGACCTCACTATCCTCATAAAACTCTTTCGTTTGTAACACTACGTACCTATTCCATACACTTGTAACATCTAGCACATTGCCCCCCTACCCAATCTATCATATGCCTTTTCAAATCCATAAATGAAATAAAACTTCCCTAACTTTATCTAAATACTGTTCACATTTTGCTTGAATGTAAACACTTGATCTACAACCCCCCTACCCACTCAAAGCCTTTGCTCCTCTGCAATCCTACTCTGTTTTACCTCAATTCTTTCTCAACCCTACGTACATTTTACCTGGTATACTCAGTAAACTTTTTCCCCCAAAATTTTTTACAACTCTTTTGCCCCCCATCCCTTTATATAAAGGAACTAAACTCTCTCCAATCCTGGTACCTTCCCTATTTCATACATTTAAAAAAAAATACCAACCACTCCAACACTATACCCCCCCCTGTTTTTAAACATTCTGTCATGATCCGCAGTTCCAGCTTTTTTACTTTTTTCTACTTAAATCCTAAAACCCTTCCCCACACTCACCCTACTCTTCTTCCCCCAAAAAGATTTATACCCCCCTAGCCCAGTGCATGAAATTACCCCCTCCCTTTCTTCATCGCATTTAAAGTTCCGCCATCTACTCAAACCTCAGTTCCCCATCAATAATCCCATACTCTGATTTTAACTGACAAACCCATTGTTCCCTAGGCTTTCTTAATTTTTACCCCAAATTTTTTTATTTTCAGCAAAATTTTTTGACAGTGCCTCTCCCACTCTATCATTTTGGTTCCCCCTGCACTCTCCCCCTCTTCACCTTTCTTTTTCTCTCCATATACATCTCTGCTCTTCTTATAACACTTCTGCTTTGTAAAAAAACCCCTCATAAGCTACCTTTTTCTTTTTTTTCACACATTTACTTCATCATTCCACCAATCACTCCTCTTTTCCCGCCCCCCCCTCCCATAGCCACAAACTCTCTCTCTCTCTCTCTCCCCCTCCTTTTCTTCTCCTGGTGATAAACACTTATAAACCCCTTTTCCCTCCCAACCCCTTTCTTTACTCCACATTTTTTTTTATAATCAAATAGAAGCCTAAACCACAGGGGGGCAAACGCTGCAGGTTTTTTGCAGGGGGAAGGGTTGTAAGAGGGGGAAAGGTGATTGTGGGTATGGGTACAGCAGGACAGGGGTAGTGCAGGGGGGAGGGTAGCAAAAGATCAGTGAAGGGACTGAAGGGGCTAAGGTTAATCCTTCAGAGTTTTGTAGTGTGTTTTCTCCACATAATCCTTGTTTTTACATTTATATTCCCTCTTTTTCCCGCCATAACTTATCCATCAAATTATTGCTCCCCCTTCTTCCCACTGAAACTCTCCTACCCCCTTCAGTTTTTTTTCATAAAACCAGGACATCCCGCTTTTCTTATTCTAAAACCCAAAACATCTTTTTTTTATCATTCACACAACATTCATGCACATTCAAACATCCCCTTTGACTTTTTTTTTTTTTTTTTTTTTTTGTGTATATGGGAAGCGGTTACTATGGGTTCATAATCTGTTGCTTCAATGCAAACAAAAGGGAGGTTGGTTCATTGGTGATGGAGGAAGGTGAGCAAAGAGGCAATTATGGTAAATTTTTGTTTTTTCAGTTTTTTTTGACCATTATTTTTTGGTGTATGATCAATTGGTGCATTTTTGTAAGCTCATAATTTTTTGGGGAAACTTTAAAATATATGTTTTGTAAAGTTTTGGAATGTTTTCCCGTTTACAATTAATTAGGCTCACTGGGGGATGGACGGGAATCGTCTATCGCATAAAGCGAGGACATCTGCCCATGTTTTTTAAGACTGGCACACAGCCTTTTAAAATGAAAAAAGCCAAAATTTTAATTTAAGGATAAGAGATGGGAACAAAAAAAAAGGTTGGGGTTATTTTTAATGTACTTTTGAGTTGAGGACATCAATAAAAAACAGCAGACATGCAGCAATATGGCAGAAACACATGTAATTCCACCAAATTTTCAACTGTATAATTATCCATGGAAACTGATCTAGAAAGACAACAGTGTATCCCCTCTACTGGGAGGCACAGACATCAGTGTACATGGCAAAGAAAAATGAAAATACAATTAGAAATGATCCAAAAAAAATAAACACAAACCAAAGAAAGCCCCAAAAAAAAGGGGGAAAAAGGACCGCCCAAGACTACCCCCTTTGGGGTTGAGAGAAATGAAAACAGGAAGTAAAAAAGATGAGGTAGAAAAAGGACTCAAATACCTGGAGACAATGAAGAAACAGGATTACCTGATAAATTTAAAAAGAACCCTTAGAATATAAGATCATTCAGGAAAAGAAAAATTAATAAAATAAGGAAAATAGAGTTACAGCAACCCCAAAAGGTATTGGCCTCACATATAGATTAAAGCCAAAAAATCAGAAGCATTGGTGGCACAGGAATATATATATGACCAAGGAAACATAAAAAAGGGTGAAAGTATTATTAATTTTTAAAATTTAAAATTTTGCCAGTTTTCATAATTTTCATCATAACCCAAACATTAGATTTCTGTAATTTATAATAATTTAAATATGTATACTTTTTATAACTGCAGTACTTAAGACAAATTACTACTGAAAAAATAAAACTAAGACCATTCTTTCTCACCCTAGGGGATGACTAAATTGATATAGTAACCCCAAAAATTTTATGTTTGGGGTTTTTTTCTTATAGATTACCCCCAAAAATTTCTTTCACCCCCTTTTCTTCCCAATTTTTTTGTTTTTTCCAAGGTTTCTTTTTCCCCATGACTGCAGGGAAATTTTGGGTTTTAGCACATCCAATAAAGTATCACTCATGTTTGGTTAAGTTTGTTTCAGTTGCTTTTTTCAAGTTTTTTCCCCCTTTCAGAAATTGGGAAATTTTGGCTTGTTGCATAATTTTTAAATCTCTTTTTTTTTTTTTTTGATAACCCCTTTTTCATAAATGCCAGTATTAATGAGGATAAAACATTATTTAGACACATGATCTAGGAAACAAATTTAAAAATCAAATAAGTTTTTAAAATTTTTTTTTCCAAAAAAAACCTTCAATTTTCCACAAGTTTTTTTTTAGGTCAATTTTTTACACTTTTTCCTCCATAAATCATGTGTTGTAAAAGTAACTAAAATTCCCCCCGAAAGGGGCTAGTAACCCCCCCTTTTTGTATAAATTAAAAAGTAAAAAAAAAGAAAAGGAAATTTTTAAGGGCCTTCCCTTTTTTAAAAAAAATTACAAAAATCAACACTAAATCATGAAAAATGAAATATTTTCTCTGCTCTTTAAATTTTGGTTCACATGACTCATGAAATTGTAAAAAAACGTTTAAAAAACACAGAGTGGGTGGGGCTCAGACCCTCAGGCAAACCAAAAACTCACAGTTCAGAGCACACTGGGGGAGTTTTGGATTTAAATACCATGTGTTCAAGCCCCACCCACTTATTTGTTTTTTAATAGGGGTGGAATTTTTGCAGTTTGGAGAGGCATCTGAACTGTGTATCACACACCTCTGGCAAGACTGATGTGAATGATGATGAAAGTGTTTCTTTTTTTTTGGGTTGTACACCTCAATGGGACAAAATTGTAGTATTAAAAGATAATTTTTTTTTCTTTCTACTGCTAAATTTTATTTAATGTTGGTTTTGGTGTATGGGGGGTATGCTCATTTTTACAAATTGGAAAAGAAAGTGCATTGGCTTCCCAAATTTCCAATTAAAAACCCAAACCCAGTGAATACAGATAAAAAATTGCTCACTGGATTTAAAATTTCCCAAATCTCTTTTTGAAAAAAAACTATAAAAAAAAAATATATTAGCAAGGTCTAAAAAACATTTGGTTGTATGTATTTGCAGTTTCGGATTGCCAAGACCTCTAGAAATATTTTTTCCCCAAAATTTGGAGGAAGCATTGTATATGCTACCAACCAGTTATTGTGATTATTATTATAATAAAAAAAACTAAAACGGGGGTTATACGTTTTGTGATACAGTGGGGCGTCTTTTTCGAGATTATGTTCCGCCGGGTAACCCGATTTTTTTTGGGAAAATTATCATCTTCCCGCGTAAAGATGATATTACGTTCAGCAGGAGGAAAAATTTTGCGCCCCCCGCGGGGGGTTTAAAACCATTAGCAGGGGGGAGTTTTTCCCACCCCCGCCACCTCACCCCCCCCGCACCCCTCCCAGCGTTCAGTTTGGTTGGGGTCCGTGCGGCGATAAAGGGGAAGCTCGCTGTGTTTATTACATTATTTCCTGATTTTCATTGCATTTTGATAAATATCCCAAGAAATCATGGCACCCAGTAAGCATGTTTTCCCAGCAAGTGACAAGAAAAATTTTGCGTTCAAGTCTAGGAATTTCAAAGAAAATCAATATTAGATAAGTTTAAAGAGTGGCCACGTGGGGATATAGTGGGGGCCTTTGGCCTTAATAAACGCTTTGTACGATTAGGAAGAATGAGGAAATATAGAGCTTGTGTAATGAATAACCCAAAATGTACCGCATGAAAAAATGACAGAGGTCCCAACAAGTAAATAAAACTGAAAATTTGGGCTTGAGTGGGATCAAAGAAAACAAAGAAAGGTGCAATTAGTTTTCTTTAATTAGGAAAATTCAGTTGTTTAAAGGGGTGTGTGATGGAAGGCAGACCTAAAAACGCTGAGTTTCCCACAGGCTGGTTCAAGAATTTTAAGTTGCATAATAAGTTACATAATATTAAGTTTTCTGGTGAAAGTGCTTCAGCTGATCATACAGCAGCAAGAAATTTCCCTGCTGAATTTCAGGAACTTTTTTCCCGAGGGTGGCTATGAGCCACAGCAAGTTTTTTTAAAGCTTTGGGGACAGGTGTTTTGGAAGAAAATGCCAACACGAACTTTTTTTCAGTCAGGAAGAGAAAAATGCATCGGGTTCAGGGCAAAGGATCGCTTCACCTTGCTCCTTTTCGGTAATGCATCAGGTGATTTCAAATGTAAGCCCATGGTTTTGAAGATATGAATGAAGTGATTTAATGAACTCTTTGAAGATGATGATGATGATGAAAACAGAGTCCAGAGGAAATGTTGGGGGTTCGATGCACAGATGAAGGAGGAGATAACAGAAGAAAATGAAGAAGAACCTGAAGAAAAAGAGAACATTGCAGCAGTTACGTGACGTTCCATGTTGTGCTAAAAGCAGACTTTTTTTACTGAAGAGGACCCCGACAAAGCTAGAAGCAGTGCTTTGAAACGGGGTCAGACCAGCTGATGATGCCTTACCCTCAGCTGTATAATGTAATGCAGAATAAAAAGCCCAAAATCCATTACAGAATTTATGCCCCCAATACAACCATGACTTCAGCACCAGCCCACCATCCACTTCTACCGACAACCAACAAGCATCCACCCAGCCCAGTAGGGCCACACCATCCATATCCACTCTTCACTCCATCCACAAACATCATTACCCCCAATTTAAGGTAAAAAATACTATTATTTTTATTGATTTGTAGTCTTAAGCATAATAGATCAGACAAGACTACAATTACATATCCACCTCAGCTCAGTAGGGCCCACCATCCTATCCTCTTCCCACCATCCACAAACATCATTTCCCACAATTTAAAGGGGGAAATACTATTATTTCTATTGCATTTGTAGTCTTAAGCAGTAATAGATCATGACAATGAACTAAAAATTTCATATTCCCCTTTAATTTTTTCAAGATATGTTGGGCTAAAAAAAAATTGTTTCTTTTTTTGGGGGCCCCAAACACGTAACCCTATTTTTCCATAAGTTCTTTAATCATTTGAGAAAATTTTCTAACCGACTTTTCAGGAACGTTCTATCGTGCTAAAAAAGGCCCCCGTATATAGCAAAAAATATTTCACCCCAAAAAACTCATACCTCTTGGTTTTTTTTTACATATTTATAATGTGAACTGACATGTGACACCAAGAACACATATTAAATTTAGATTCTCAGATGTAGTACTGTACAACATATAAAGTCAACAATACTTTTTTTTTGGACCCAGCATAAACTATGCTGTGCATTTTACAAATTATCATCCACCATGTTCACAAGTTTTGAAAAATTTCTGCCCTAATCAACAGACATTTCATTTCAATTCTTTGGACCCTTTTATGATACTGCCCCCACCAATGTCTTTGGAAATAAGCTGAAACCTTAAAAAATCTGTACTTCTTTCACCCATTATTTCCATTTGGGTTTTCCTATTTTTCTAGCATTTATATTCACGAGTAACACTCATGGTAAGTGTTTCACTTACATCATAGACCAATGTTAGATGAATTTTGCAATTTGTGGTGTTGCCGTTGGGTTTAACCCTTTCGGGGCCCAGGGGCCCAAAATTTAAAAGGCACACGAGGGCCCAAAATTTAAAAAAAAAAATTTTTTTTTTCTTATGAAATGGTAGAATCTTTTCTGAAGGTAATAAAACAAAAAAGAAATTTGTGGAAAATTGACAAAATTCGCTCTGCAATTTTTGATGCGTGAATATTTTGGTGGCAATTTTGCCACTTTGACTCCCATTTTGGGCCCAAATACATTATTCCAGTGACCAAATTCTTAGTATTTCCTTATTACTTCATTCTTCGATTGAGCACAGAAATCACCCAGTCAACTTTTTAAAACCCATAAAAAAATGATCGGAAATTGGTAATTTCCCAATTTAACGAAAATTCAAAATATTCAAATTTCAAAAGGGGGTGCAGAAAAAACAATGCAGGCACCCCTACTAAAAAAATTTCCTTTTTATGTTACCCAGTCTTTACAAATGAATTTCATTTTGATTTTTTTTTCACATAATGAATTTTTTTTCAAATCAAAAAAAGAAAGATTTATTATCATTATTGTAATAATTTATAAATAATATCACCACATTTGTGAACGTATATTAACCCACCAGCTGGGCGTATTAGACGGTGAAGTCATTTGTTTACTCTTGAACATCGGCAAAAATATAACATTTCCGCTAATTTGAGCTCAGTTTCAAGCCATTTCCCAGTACTAAAACCCAATAAAAATCATCTCTATTTCTGTAATATATTTTCCCATTCTATCAAATGATACCAAGAAATCGCAAATTAACTAAAAAAAAAAGCATACAAAAACACCAAAATGGGTTTTTAATAAAAATTAGTCTCAGTTTTTCTCTCATACTTGTGCTGCAGGATTTGTTTTTGGTGCAGACTTCCAAATAGATGTTTTTCTCTCATATCTGGGCCCAAAATTCCCCCTCACAGCTTATCTGGGAGCTGAGCTTGGTAGAATACGGCACGGACCCTGAAAGGGTTAAATACTGAAGAGGTGCCAAAATCCTCAACATGTCATTCCAATTTGAATGCAAAAAAAATGACTATACACACTCAAACATAAATAACTGGAATTGCATGCCATGCTGCCTTTTTTTTATGGTACCATTCTTATTACGATACTTAAAATATGGAACTGTAAAACAATTAAACAACTGTAAATAAGAATGTTAATAAAAAAGAAAAATTTTATTTCATATCTTCCAAAAACCCCAAGCTTCATCTTAAAACAGGGAATAAACAAAAGAAACAATCAGAAATTGCTCTTACAATAAAACACCATTTTTCCCATTCACAAAATTCAACAAAAAAAAATTATGGAGTCATAACCTGGCATGAAGAAATTAATTAAAATAACTTGACATGAAGAAATTGGAGAAAAAGGGTACTGGCAGTAGAAATTTAAATTCTTTGTTGATAGTAACTAATTTTTGCAAAGATGTAAACATCTTCAAACTAAGAGCCCTGCTCTGATAACGCTATCCATGACAAAACAATGTGCTAAGACTTTCCCTTTATATACGTAGTTACTTTAGTAATGCTAGCAAAAACCCAGGAAGTAAGAAAAGAAAATCAGCAATGCTATTAAGAATGAAGAATAAAACTCAAGGACGACCTGTACAAATATTCAATGTTTAAAAAATTGCACAAACTTGCATTACAAAATATGGGGCAGCCTTTAAAATTTTTTTTTTTCAAATTAATACTCTTGGTTAACAGTTATACAAAGTTTAGTAGAAAAGGAAATGTTTTTGTCAATATACTTTTTTCAAACTTCAAATCTTATAATGGCAAAATTTTTAAACCTTGCTCAATATTTATACAGATGATAATCACTTCCATCACTGGGCCCTTTTTTGTTTCCCCCGGTTCTTCCATGCCAGTATAAGCTTCCAGGCAAAAAACAACGTAAAGAATGAACCCTAGCTATCAAGATGAAGCTGTACCACAGCACACTCACTGGGTAACCCTGTAAAACAGAACAAGTGATCAATTATTGATCAAACACATCTAAATAAGACCCATATACAAAAGGGGGGTTTAGGATATTGGCAGTTTGGGGAATCGCTAAACTGTTTTATCCGATGCCTCTGCAAAAACAGTGATTATGTAGGTGATGGTAAAGTGTTGAATGATGAAAGTGTTTTCTTTCTTTCTGGGTTTTTTTTTTTTGGGTCACCCTGCCTCGGTGGAAACGCCCACGGAAACAGCAAATTTTAGGATTATTGTTATCATTAAAATTATAAAACTTTTTGAGAAGTGTCAAAAAGTTACTCATTGCCTAGTAAGTTAATGCATGTTATTTAATTTTATTAGTGTATTTAACTAAATCTCAGACATACAAGAAAAAAAAAAAACTTTGAAAAATTTAATTTATTTTATAAAAAAAAGTTTTTTTGAAGGGCCCAAAATACATTTTTGCTATATTTTATTTCTAGATCTGAAGGACTGTTATATAAATCAGTGCATTCTACTAGGAAAATTACATTTCATTAATAAAAATAAATATACAATCCTGACCTAGGTAGTAGGTTGGTAGACAGCAACCGCCCAGGGGGGTACTACCGCCTGCCAGTGGTTAAAAAGAAAGCCCGAAAAGTTTTACATGATGGTGGATTGCTGGTGTCTGTTTTTTTGTCTCATAAGCATGCAAGATTTCAGGTACATCTTGCTACTTCTCTTTCACTTAGGTCCAAAAACATTCATATACAAGCATATGTTTTAACACTCTCTGGGTTTTCTTCTATTTTCTTACTAGTTCTTGTTCTTATTTCCTCTTATCTCCATGGGGAAATTGAACAGAATTCTTCCTCCTAAGCAATGCGTGTCGTAAAGGGGAAAAAATGCCGGGAGAAAGGGGGCTAAACCCTTCTCCTGTATATTTCAAAATTAAAAAAACTTGTTTTCCTTTTTGCCCCCCCCGGGGGGGAAAGGGCCAAAGTGTTGAAAAAAAGAAGATGGCAACCCTGAATGGAATCATTGATTCCCCAACCACCAAAAATACAGGGGCCCCTCTTTTTTGTTAAAATTCTTTCAGAATGCTTTTGAGTCCCATTACAAACAAATTTGTTCCCATAAGCACAAATGTAAATTAGATTGGTATTTCAGACCCCAAAAATACACTTCCCAAAGCACTTCAAAACCTTAATAATTGTTGTTTTTGGGAGGTGAGAAAACCGAGGGTCCACTGTATTTTTTTCATCAATAATAGCCTATCTTTTTTGGGAGTTATTCTAGGGAGGGGATGATCCAAAATTTTTGCTGCAAGACACTCAATTGTGGCCAGTACCAATCCCTTTTTTAATTTTTTTTATTTTTAAAATTATGATAACTATGCTCAATACATATACATACATAAAAACGAATGTCCATGGGATGCCATTTTATTCCTTACAAATTTCAGGTCCCCTCAGGAGGCATACAAATTGAAAAAAATCAAAAAACTTCTGAATTATTACATATTTAAATCTGATGAAGACAATCTGGAAACAATTACAAAATAACAATCTGAATAATTACTATATTTTTTTTTTAACACATCGGCATTCACAAAGGGAGGGTGGCCCAAAAAAAAATCATCATCATTTTCATCACTTTTTGCCAGAGGGGGGCTATCTCAGGACTCAAGTCCCTTGCCAAACCTGATTCACTTCTCTTACAACCCCATCTATAAATATATTGTTGAACAACCAGGTGACATCAAATCCTTGTCAACCCACTTTTACGGGAAAAGCCCCTTCCCTCCCACCTCTAACTTGAGCCTCACATCCTCAAAAAACCTTCACTGTTTCCCCAGTAACCTACCTCCACAAATGGTATGGCAAAATTTAAACGGATAAGTGCCAAAGAATGGCATCAATTCAGCCGTAAATATGCTACGGGGGTAATAGATCCCCGCAGAGCTCCCCGGAAACACCTCAATCCACGCCATCAGATGACTTTGAACCATGGTTTAATTTGGGGCAGGGGAAAAGAAGGAAGTGGTCTAAAAAAAAGCGAAAGCCCCGAGGAGTTGGGCTTTCAGAAGGGCAAGGAAAAGAACAAACAAAAGGAACTTCCCAAATGGGGGGGAAAGCGAGATGCCACATGAACAAAAAGGTGGTAGCTAAGGGGGAAGAAAAGGGTGAATGTAGACGAAAAAAAGGGCAAGAAGCAAGGGCAAACAAATAAGGGGTCTACTAAATCTGTGACAACCCAACATGGAAGGATTGGAGGTCAAAGCAACATAATACAAGGCAATGTGATCACGCATGGACAAGGATGGAATGTTGCCCCAAAAGGGCCCAAGGGAAAAGGGCAAAAACAAAATGCAACCCTGGTGATGGAGGGATTAAGGCTGGAAAGAGTAGCGGGGGGGCCCCCAATATATCTGGTCACCATAATTGAGTTTCGATAAAATTAGGCTGAATGCAGGCAAAGGAGAGTTCTACATCAGCCCTCCATGAAAGATGTGCTAGGGTTTTAACCCTTTGAGGGTCCAAGGCCATTTTTGGAAGGGGGTTCCAGTGTCCAAAAATTTTAAAAAAAAAAAAAAAAAATTTTTTTTTCTTATAAAATGGTAGAGAATCTTTTCCAAGGTAATAAAACAAAAAGTATGAAATTTGATTGAAAATTGACGAAATTATGCTCTCCAATTTTGATGTGTCAGCGATATTTACGCATCGGCGATTTTTTTCCGACTTTGACTCCCAATTTAGGCCAATTACTTATTCCAGTCACCAAATTCTTAGCTATTTCACTAGTATTACTTCTATTCTATCGACTGAGCCCTGAAATCGCCTAGTCAACTGTTTCAACTACAAAATAAAGTGACTGGAAATTAGTAATTTAGCAATTTAACTCAAAGTTCAAAATATTCCAATTTAAAACAGGGTGCAAAAAAAAACAATGCAGGCATTCCTGGCACTAAACTAACATTTCCTCTGTTCATTAGTTACTTTTTTAGTCTTTACAAATGAATTCCATTTTTATTTTTATTCACATAATGAATTTTTATTCAAACCAAAAAAGGGAAGATTTAATTAATGTTATGCAATCTTGTAATAACAAATAATATCACCACACTTGTGAACGATATTATTAGACCTACCAGCTGGCGCGATTAGCGTGTTAGGTCATTTGTTTACTTTGATTATCGGCAAAATTGAACATTTCCGCTACTTTGAGCTCAGTTTCAAGCCATTTCCATTACTAAAACCAATCAAAATCATCTCTTTTATCTGTAATATATCTTCCATTCTATCAAATGAGACCAAGAAATCGCAAATACAACTATAAAAATGACAAACAACACTAAAGTCGCTGTTTTAATCGAAAATTACGGGTTTCAGTTTTTTTCTCATTATGAACTGTGTGCTGCAGGATTTGTTTTATGTGGTGCACACTTACCACATAGATGTATTCTCATATCTAGGGCCCAAATTTACCTCTCACAGCTTATCTGAGTGAACTGAGCCATGACGTAGAACTACGGTTTGAAACCCAGAACTCAAAGCTGTAGAATACGCATGGACCCTGAAAGGGTTAAGGAGGTTCAGCCAGCTATGACAAGTTGCCTTCAGAGGTAATGCGAGGTTTCAGGACAACGATGGTGAAACAGGAGGCCAAGAAACCTGACTGTATCACGTTCTGGGATACGTGAGCCGTATAGGTACAATGGATGATCAGAGACCACTGAACATCTAGCAAACGTAATTTGATGAATTTTGCTACTAGAAAATTTAAACCCGTGAGTGGTGGCCCAATCGGAAAACCCCGGTTGACGGCATGCTGGGGAAACTGCAATGAGGTGACAGTCAACACCCGCACAAGCTATAGAAAAAGTCATCCACATAAAGCGATGACCAAATTTTTGGATGGAGAACAGATGCCAGATTATTTATAGCAAGGAGAAAGTGTGTTGTGCTCAGAACACATTCCATGGGGACACCTTCAGCTTGGACAAACTCCGGGGAAAGCTCATTACTAACCCGGACACGGAAATGTCTTTCAGTTAAGAAGGCCTTAAGGAAAAATGGTAGATTGCCTCAGAGGCCTAAGGAGTGGGCCTGAGCCAAGATATTATACCTCAAGTTGTGTCATAAGCCTTCTCAAAGTCAAAAAAGATGGCGATAACCAAGTGGTTATTAGCAAAGGCATTACAAATATACGTATCCAAGCGCAGTAAGGGGTCAATGGCAGAACGGCCCTTACGAAAGCCATATTGACTAGTGGAGAGACTATTGTGCGTCTCTAAATACCACATCAAACGTCTATTAACTAGACGTTCCATCACCTTGCAAACTGCACTGGTAAGAGCGATGGGACGGTAGTGGGAGGTATCACGTCCCGTAGTACCCGGTTTGCAAAAAGGAAGAACTCTTTGCGACCATATAAGATTAAAGAATCATAAGAGGACAGCAAGAGCAGACTGATGTAAATGCTGTAGCATACGAATATGTATGCCGCTGGCCCAGCTGCCGATGATTGGCAAGCGGAGATTGTTGCCTCCAGTTCTTGAAGGGTAAAATGCACATTATAAGATTCTTCTCCGAGAGAAGAAAAATCTAAGGGCTTTAACTCGCTGGCAGACTTATAAGAAAGGAACGAGGGCATAGATGGAGCCCTTGAGAAATGCGGACCAGATGATTACCAATTTCAGTGGCACGGCAGAGGGTGTTATATCGACACCAGCAACCTGAAGAACAGGAGCCGGGTCGGGAGGGAATTTACCACTCAATTTCCGAACTTTCTTCAAATGTACTGCCCGAGCACAAGCATGAGACCACCAAGGCATGCACTTCTGAGAATGCTTGCCCGAGGTTTGGGGATAGAATGTGAAGCTGCAGTTAAGACGGAGGACGAGAGAATGTAAAACCTCATCAATGGAGGACGAGGACGGAACCTCATGAAAGGCAGTAAGATGTGCGTAAGGTCCCATTTCACCAGGTCAAATTCCAGTGTGGGCTACGAGGAGGTGGAGAATACGAAGGGGACATAAGGATGATTGGAAAATGATCGAGTCATGTAAGTCAGGAAGACAGACCAGGTGAAGTCGAGGACAGTTGAGGAAGAGCAGATGGAGAGATCGATGCAAGAGAAAGAATGAGTTCGAGGATCAAAATGGGTGGGAGTACCCATATTTAAAACATGGAGGAGGAGAGAAGCAAGAAATGCCTCCAACTGAACGCCGCAGGAGTCACAGTGTGACCCCCCCAGAGAAAATGGTATGCGTTAAAATCGCCAAGTAACAGAAGGGTGGCGGCAAGGAAGAAACCAGAAAAGCAACATCTGGGATAGACAATGCCCGAGAAGGGGAGAGATACAAAGAACAGTGTGTATACCACTTATTCAAGTGGATACGGGCTGCAGTGTAATGTAGAGAAGAATGAACATAGAGCTGACGGTAAGGAATACCAGTGCGTATAAGAAGAGCACTTTTGTTAAAGGTTCCATTGGAAAAAGGATCCGATGAATATAATAAATCATAGCCCGAAAAGGGATGGATAACAGGAGTGTAATTTAGGTTCTTGTAAACAGACTCCAACAGGGAAAACTGGGAGAGCAACACCTGAAGTTCACCACGGTTGCCCCTGAGGCCTCGGATATTCCACTGCAAATAAGCCATGATTTATGAAGAGAAAGATACAAGTCGAAGGTAGAGGTATCTATGGACTAGGAGGGTTACAAAAGTTCACGTGTGGAGGCAGCGGAATACTTATAAGCAGAGAAGGAGTGGGACGCTGTGAAGGAAGGAGGGTTGTAGATGGAGAAGAGAGAGGAGGAGGAACCGGAGGTGGAGCGGTGTCCATCAACGTTCCAGTCTTCGTACTATATTCTGTGACAGCTTCCAGCGTTTCAGAAGACAAAGATGCAGGATGCGGGACCACATTAGAGATGGAAGGAAGAGGAGGGTGAGCATCAATCGGGGAGACTATGGACTGTACTAAAGTAGAGGGCGAGGAGATGGAAGAGGAAACTGTCGAAGGGGCTTGGGAGGGGACAGGAGTAGAAGCGACCTGGAGGGGGGGTAGTTGAGGAAGAAACTTAGGAGGGGACAGAACTAGTTGGAGGCGAAGAACCAGGCACAGAAACTGGGAAGGAAAAATGTGCAGGTTGGAGAAGGGAAGGAGGGGTGAGAGGAGAGTTTAACAATGGGGATTTTTTGGTGGGCTTCTGAGGAAAGGGACGATGAGGAGGAGGGGTTGGACGAGGGCGGGTAGACACAGAACTGTGCGAGTGAGTAGAGGTAGAGGTGAGAACAGAAAGGGGTGCCGAGGTAGGGACCTCGGAGCCTAGGACAGCAAAAGAATTCGAGACAGGGGTGACTGAGGATGGGGTGACCACATAGGAAGCTGCGGGAGTTGGGACCCCAGAAGTGGGGGGACATTTAGCAACGCGAGAATAGGAAATACGGGGAAGTCTCCCTTGAAGGCGTAGATGTGAGACATCCATAGCATATGGGAAACCTTCCGCCTCCTTGAGACGGGTTTTCCCGCTCTTTGACGCACTTACAACGGCGAGGTAAGATGGGTGCGCCCCAAAATTAAACAAGAGGGGGTAGACTACGAAGGATTGGCATGGGGCTGGAAAGACTGGGATTTGACCATGGACCCAATATTTTTGGGAACCCAAAAAAACGCCAGCGTTTCCACTGTTCGGGGGTGGGATCCCCTTTTCAAATTTAAACGGTGCCCCAATGTAGACCGAGGGGGGAAGGTCATGGCAGCAAATTTTAAAACGAGCCATTGAAGGGAATTGCTTCGCCAGGGGGGGAAAAAAGGGTTAATTTTGAGGTGGGGGAGGTCTTGGAGCCGTGCCCAAAATTTCATCCCCATGTCTGGAAATTCCTTGGACAATGGTGGGGGTAAAATGCAACCACACAAAATTAAGAATGATGTTTTCAATAGTGATAATAGTATCTATGGTCATAAGGAGAAAGATCCGAACTTGGCAGAATTCGGGGCCCTATGATCCCGCTCTTAGGGTGAAAAAGAATTTTACCCCATGGCAGGGGAGCCTTCCAATACTATGCTCAGAAAGATAGGCAGGGTCGGCAGAGTAAAAACTTTTCCATTGTGTGTGTAAAACTAAGGTTTTTGGGGGGGGGACAAGCTGGTTTTTTTGAGATGGAAATCTACAACTGTCATGGGGTCTTTCTTTTTGATGGGGGACCAGAGTTGGGGGGGGGGGAAAACCCCAAAATTGAACCAGGAAGGGGGGCCGGAAATACAAGGAAAAAACAGACATTCGGGGGGCCGTCAAAACCCCCCGGACCAAGCAGGTGAAAACCCGGGCCCGCAAAGGCGGGGTTTTGGGGTTTTCCCCAAGAGGGTCCAAAAACGGGGGGGTCAGAACTGGGCGATCGGGAAGGGGCCCGGGGGAGTGGGTTATTGGGTGTCCTGGTTAGGTTTTTTTTTTTTTTTTTTTAAAAAAAAAAAAAGAAAAAAAATAAAAAGAAAAAAAAAAAAAAAGGGGGAAATGGAGGAAAGCCAGGAGGGGTAATCCCACCCCAAAGGCCCGCACTGCGGTGAAAAAGGGGGATAAGCCCTATACCCCCCCCTTTGCCAGTAAACCAGCAACGAAAAACAACCCCATCCACCAGACCTGGCGGACAAAGAGAGGGGGCCGGTACCCCAAAAAATCCCCCGGCCCCCCCCCCGGGAACCAAGGTGGACTCCAGAAACCTGCGCCCAAAAACCCCCCGGGGGTTTTGCAGACCCCACTGCTGACAGTGCAGCAGGGGGGACACTTTGCCTGCACTGCCTTGGCTTAAGGGGGCCCCCGGTTTGGTCCCCCGGGGTTGTCATATGTAAGTGTAAATTGTAAGGCTTTTGGGTTTTTTGGGGTCTGAAATGGACTAACCTATGACATTATTCCAAGGGAATTTGGGGAAAGGCATTAAACCTTCGGGGAAAGTTTCCAAACTGGGGGCCATGTTTTTTTTAAGTTTATAAACTTTATTTTCCCCTTTTCTTTTCCTTTTTTTTCTTCCAGAGAGCCCTATGGCCAACAGGAAAAATGATGCGGATTTTGATTCCGAACAAGTAAAAATATTCTTAGTCAGTTTTATATTATATCTACAAGCACATATAGCACTGTCTTTTTTTTGGTTACCCCAGGTAATTTGCAAACCCCCGCTTCACACCCAAAAAGATTTTACCCATACTTTCGTACATTCCTTCTTTGCCCCCATGGATAACGTTTTTGTCTCCACAGATACCTCAATGCACCACTCTTTTTTCCCTTTATCAATTCTATGGTTAACCTCATCCTTCATAAACCCATCCGCTGCACGTCAACTCCAAATAGTATCTGAAAACATTTCTTTTTCCATAACCCCTCTCCCAATGTGATATCAATTTTTTTATTTAAATCGTTTATACCCTCATCACCTTACTTTATCTATTTCACTTTTAACTTTCACCTTTACCCTCTCCCAAACTTTTATAATAACTGATTTATGTGTCCTGTGAGACAAAACAGACAGAAATACAGACACAGAAACAACAGATGAAGGGGGACAGACAGCCAGCCAGCCTGCCGAACCGTATTACACATTCCAAAATTGTTTCTCTTTACTTAGGGCATAAGTTATAGGACATTCGGCAGGGTGACATAACCCGTGGTATCAAAATTGAAAGGGGGGTTGCACAAATGTTCACATGGGGTTTTTATCGGTTTTTTTATATTTCCTCGACCACTTGTCCACATTCATCTCAGAGCCACTAAACTCAGGGGCAGCTTTCTTTCCTCTTAAAATGGGAGTGTTAATACGACATGCCATCAGTGAATCCCCGGGGTTGCCACACTGTTTGCTCTAGCTGGCGCCAATTTAACTGGTGCTCCCACAAGGTACTAAGTGGTCCCAGATTTTTTTTACTGCACACACAGTGTTAACCCCTTCTATACTGACCAGGAATTCAGGCCAATCGTGCCAAATTTGGAGGGGGGAAAAAAAAAATGTTGATCTACGTTTGGGGCGCTAGAGGGAACAACGTGATCTAATTTGGACAGTAAAGAGAACATGAAATCTGTTGTTCAAAGAAGGAGAGGGCCTTTCTACTATAGCAGTGACCCCTTTGTCTCCACAAAAGCTTCCATTGTCCCCTCTCCAGAGTGCCTCAGTGCCCTCTTCTACAGTTATTTTGTGTTTAACCCTTATGCAGTCCTCCTTTGAATTTCCCCCTTCTTTGCCCTCTATTCTTCCTGTTTCATCTTCCTCCATTTCACTTGTTCTCCTCCCACAGAGCCTTCCTGCTGTCTTTCTCTTCCTCCAAAATCTAAAAGGCCCAAAACCCTTTAGTCCCCAAAACCCCCTTTCAACCTCTTGCTCCTTCATGTTTTTTCCCCTTCCCTTCCCTGCCTCCTATCTGTCTGTTGTAGACTCATTCAACCTAAAGTTCTTTTGCCCATTTTCCTATGTAGATTTTTCCCCCCAGGACCCCCCCTTTCCTCTCCCTTTTCTTCCCCCCTCTCTCTCTCTTCCCCCCTCTCTCTCTCTCTCTCTTCCCTTCTCTCTCTCTCTCTTCCCCCTCTCTCTCTTTTCCCCCCTCTCTCCCAATTTTGACGGTCCCAATGCCTCTCCACACTCTGCTCCATCTGCCTCTTGGGATTTGCTTCCTGCTATTTCCCGTCTTCAGAAACTTTTGAGTGATCTCAGATTTTATTGGGAGGCAAACCCCCCTGGACCCAACCCCTTACTTTACATTCGCATTCTCACCCCCTGCAACCCCCCTTTACCTGCTGATCGTTTTTTTTTTTAGGACTTTGTGCACATTTGAATTAAATATCTCAATCACAATGCAACCCTTCCTGCCACAAAATCCTTGTGGCTCATCTTCATCAATATTCCAAAAATTCGAATATATCATTGCGCCAAAAGAATTGGCACTGTTGAGAAATTGATAAGACCTATATCTGGAAATAAAGTAAAGTTTAAATCAGAAAAATTATTAGTATACAATTGTAACATTTAAATAAATTGTAAAAAAACTTGCTTCCTCTACATTTTAAAAATTCTATTACTGGCCCAAGTCACTTTTTTTCAACAAGTTGGCTGTCCCCCACCAAGGCAGGGTGACCCAAAAAAAAAACTTTCATCCTCATTCAACATTTTCCCCTATTTAAACATAACCCTGTTTTTGCAGGGCGCTCGAACGACAGCTGAGAATAAGTCCCCCCCAACTGTCACTACCCCAGCCCCTTTTTAAAGTGCGGGCTTGTTCTTCTCTTAAGCCATGCTTTCGTAGGCGACTAAAATCCCGGGGAGCAAGGATCTAATCCTCCTCCTATAAATTCTAAATTAAAAAAAAGATAAATTTTGTTTTTTTTTTTTAGGTCACCCTGCCTCATGGGATATCTTGATTTGTTAAAAAAAAAAAAAAAGATAAATTACTGAAATACATATGCTGGGGAAAAAAAGGCAGCAAACTCTACATTTAAATACTAATGGGGGTAGCAAATGACCAATATGGTGATTACAGAAAAGAGTTATTTTCCAGGATCATAACAAAAGTACCCAAATTTTTTAGCCAATGCACATTTTTTCCAATCAATTAACCCAATGAATGTTGTTCCCTATTTGAAAATCTGTTAAATCGGGGCTTTTGTACAGTACTATGTATTTTTTTTTTTTAAAAGAAACTTTCATTGCTTTCAGCAAGAAATTTTTTCAAAGATTCACTAACAGTTTTGCATATATGATTGATTTAACATATATCAAACAGCTAAACTAACCAAATCCCAAAAAACACTCTCCCTTTAAATTTTTTACTAATGAAATATTTTGCACATTCCTCTAGTAACATGGCATTTTTTTACCCTGCCAGTATGAACTCTTATCAGCACATGGTTTTCTTATTCATGACCCTAGTCTGACCCAAGCCAAGACATGGTGCTAAGAATACCTTTATTAATGCTTGAGCTGTTATCAAGTACTGATCTAATGTTCATTGAAATATTTAATTTAGTAGGGCAAACATGTAAACTAATAAAAAAAAAAGGGGGGTAATTTAAACAAACTACAAAAAAAGTTAACAACTTGAGCTAAAATCGGGGACCTTTTAAAACTAACATGGAATTGAAAAGTCAAACAAGCCGGGGTATAAAGGAACAACTGAAAAAAAATGAAAAATTAAGGCAAAAATTTCCCGTGGATATGAGCTTTTGTTCATTTAAGTACAGTATATGCTCAATGCCAAAAAAAAAAAGAATTTATATAAAGAAATTTGAAAGCTCATTGAAATCAGAACTATCATTTAAAAAAATTTTCTGTATTATCAATGCAATGACCATTTATGTTTTGCCTTTTCTGTGATTAATGATATTTTTTTAAAGTTTAAGCTAACAAAAAAATTTGGTGATATTACTTGGGAAAATTTGGTTTGGGTGATGTGGAACAACATCTGCCTTGTAGACTTTGAAAAATAATTTAAGAAATCTTATTGCAACAGTTCTAATTTCTATTTTTATGGAGGCACACTACAAGACAGATACCATCCAAGGTTCCTACATTGATGTAAATCTACAGCTTCACACTATAAAAGAAACAATCAGTTTTAATTCATTTCACCTTAAATGGTCTGTACAAAATAATTTTATTGGGTACTATTAGTATCCTAAATATGCAGATGTAGTTTATAAAGAAGGGAAAAGTGAATATGAAGTGTAAGGATTCTGAGGGGTTGGGGAAAAACTTAAAATTTTTAACCAATGAAGAATAAATTTTTAGCAATTTACAGGAAAAAGGGGAGGTACAAGAGAAAAAAAGTGGAATAATGAGGGGGTTTAAAAGGGATTAAAATATTGGTTAGTGTGAGAGATTTTTTACAATATAAAAAATTTTGTAGAAAATAAGTAAACAATCAGTACAAGATGTTAGAATCCCCCATCAATGGAGGAATTGAAACCTGTTTAATGATTTTGCTCAAAAGGATTACTTGGTTATTTCTGCCCAAAAAAATTTAAAATATCAGGCTAATAATAATAATGCCTACTTTCATTCATAAACAGGTCCCCCTCACAAACCACATCAATGGGACCTGTAGTGTCCGAATATTGAGTTTGCCGGATTTCAAGTGGTTGTTTGAATACACTTAATAAAGTTAACCAACCTGACTTACACAAGAAAGGTCATTAACATTGGCAAAATTGAACATTTCCCTTTTCTTTGAGCTCAATTTCAAGGTACTTTTCATCGGAAACAAATCAAAAACTATCTATTTCTGGGAAAATATCTTCCATTCTATCAAATGAGACCAAAAAACGGGGTACAACCATAAAAAAAATACGAAAATATACCGCAATGGCTGGGTAAACTCCGTTATTTATCGCCCGATTTCTTTCATTTTTGGGTACGTTAAGAAGCATTTTTCCATCAT
>WNWK01025709.1:0-28247 GCA_009830355.1 Cherax destructor
ATCATCTATATTTTCCAGATGCCTGCAAGTCTCTTCAATAAAGGTAAGTAAATGTTATTTTTTTTATTTTGAGTGATTATTTTTTGTGGAACGAATTAATTGCATTTACATTATTTCTTATGGGAAATAAGGTTTCAGATAACGAAAGATTCAGATTAAGTAATAGCTCCTGGACCAGAATAATTTTGTTAACCGAGGGTCCACTGTACATGGAAGGATAGCGGAGGTCATGGGAGCGAACATAATAGCAAATGCAATGTGCATCACGACGATCGGACAAGGATGGAATGTTCCTACTACAGTGGACCCCAGTATCGTAATTAATCCGTTCCAGGAGCTATTACTTAACACGAAGTTCTGAATTGAACCATTATTTCCCATAAGAAATAATGTAAATACAATTAATCCGTTCCACAAAAAAATATTCACATACAAAATAATTAAAAATAATATATATATACATTTACTTACTTTTATTGAAGAGTTGCAGGCATCTGGAAGATAGGGTATTTTCTTCCAAATTAGGCCTGTTTCATCACAATTAAACACTTGTTGGGGGAGGAATTCTTCAGCCTCTACGAAGGGGAATCCCCACTCCCTGCTACACTCCCTGCATGCCTGCTACACTCCCTGCATCAATGCTACACTCCCTGCATCAATGCTAAACTCCCTGCATCAATGCTAAACTAACTGCATCAATGCTAAACTCCCTGCATCAATGCTAAACTCCCTGCATCAATGCTAAACTCCCTGCATCAATGCTAAACTCCCTGCATCAATGCTAAACTCCCTGCATCAATGCTAAACTCCCTGCATCAATGCTAAACTCCCTGCATCAATGCTAAACTCCCTGCATCAATGCTAAACTCCCTGCATCAATGCTAAACTCCCTGCATCAATGCTAAACTCCCTGCATCAATGCTAAACTCCCTGCATCAATGCTAAACTCCCTGCATCAATGCTAAACTCCCTGCATCAATGCTAAACTCCCTGCATCAATGCTAAACTCCCTGCATCAATGCTAAACTCCCTGCATCAATGCTAAACTCCCTGCATCAATGCTAAACTCCCTGCATCAATGCTAAACTCCCTGCATCAATGCTAAACTCCCTGCATCAATGCTAAACTCCCTGCATCAATGCTAAACTCCTGCATCAATGCTAAACTCCCTGCATCAATGCTAAACTCCCTGCAAATGCTAAACTCCCTGCATGAATGCTACACTCCCTGCATGCCTGCTACACTCCCTGCATCACATCCTGCATGCTACAACTCCCTGCAGGAATGCTAAACTCCCTGCAGGAATGCTAAACTCCCTGCAGGAATGCTAAACTCCCTGCAGGAATGCTAAACTCCCTGCAGGAATGCTAAACTCCCTGCAGGAATGCTAAACTCCCTGCAGGAATGCTAAACTCCCTGCAGGAATGCTAAACTCCCTGCATGAATGCTAAACTCCCTGCAGGAATGCTAAACTCCTGCAGGAATGCTAAACTCCCTGCAGGAATGCTAAACTCCCTGCAGGAATGCTAAACTCCCTGCAGGAATGCTAAACTCCCTGCAGGAATGCTGCACTCCCTGCATGAATGCTAAACTCCCTGCATGCCTGCTACACTCACTGCATGAATGCTACACTCACTGCATGAATGCTAAACTCCCTGCATTAATGCTAAACTCCCTGCATGAATGCTACACTCCCTGCATGCCTGCTAAACTCCCTGCAAGAATGCTACACTCCCTGCATGCCTGCTAAACTCCCTGCATGAATGCTACACTCCCTGCATGCCTGCTAAACTCCCTGCATGCCTGCTAAACTCCCTGCATGAATGCTACACTCCCTGCATGCCTGCTAAACTCCCTGCATGAATGCTACACTCCCTGCATGCCTGCTACACTCACTGCATGAATGCTACACTCACTGCATGAATGCTACCACAGGGGTGCCACTAGGAAGCTTCTTTGGACCCATGGTGACTTGTTTCACAGTGACAGTCACTAAACCACCAAAAAAGACACCAAATGTATTGTGAATGTTTGAAAAAGCGCGCTGGGTAATGTTCTCTCAATGGTAAACAACGCTTCACGGGCGAGCATCCTGCGTTCTGCGCAGGCGCGGAGCAGGCGGACAGGTCTAATACGTTAAGAAACACGAGCCAGTTTACGATTCTCGAAATCGAAAAAAGCTTACGAAACACGATGTTTACGAAATAAGAACCTTACGAAACTCGGGGGTCCACTGTACATAGAGGCTCTCAACTGGGGAAGAACGAAATGCAACAAGGCATAAACGCAATCCCTGGTGATGAATGGGATTAGGGCTGGAAAGAGTAGCAGGGGAGGCCGCCGAATATATCTGGTCACCATAATCGAGTTTCGATAAAATTAGGGCTGAATGCAGGCGGAGGAGAGTGCTATGATCAGCCCCCCACGAAAGATGTGCGAGGGTTTTTAGGAGGTTCAGCCGGCTATGACAAGTTGCCTTCAGAGAGGTAATGCGAGGTTTCCAGGACAATCAACGGTCAAACAGAAGGCCGAGAAACCTTACTGTATCATGTTCTGGGATACGTGAGCCGTATAGGTACAACGGATGATCAGAGACCACTGAACGTCGAGTAAACGTAATTTGATGAGTTTTGCTACTAGAAAATTTAAACCCGTGAGAGGTGGCCCAATCAGAAACTCGGTTGACGGCATGCTGGAGGGAAACTGCAATGAGGTGACAGTCAGCACCCGCACAAGCTATAGCAAAGTCATCCACATAAAGCGATGACCAAATGTTGGATGGGAGAACTGATGCCAGATTATTTATAGCAAGGAGAAATAGTGTTGTGCTCAGAACACAACCCTGTGGGACACCTTCAGCTCATTACTAACCCAGACACGGAAATGTCTTTCAGTTAAGAAAGCCTTAAGGAAAAATGGTAGATTGCCTCGGAGGCCTAAGGAGTGGGCCTGGGTTAAGATATTATACTTCCAAGTTGTGTCATAAGCCTTCTCAAGATCGAAAAAGATGGCGATAACCGAGTGGTTATTGGCAAAGGCATTACGAATATACGTATCCAAGCGCAGTAAGGGGTCAATGGCAGAACGGCCCTTACGAAAGCCATATTGACTAGTGGAGAGACTACTGTGAGTCTCTAAATACCACATCAAACGTCTATTAACTAGACGTTCCATCACCTTGCAAACTGCACTGATAAGAGCGATGGGACAGTAGTGGGAGGTATCATGTCCTGTAGTACCTGGTTTGCAAAAAGGGAGAACAATAGCAGACTTCCACAGTTGGGGAATAACTCCTTGCGACCATATAAGATTAAAGAGTCTTAAGAGGACAGTAAGAGCGGACTGATGTAAATGCTGTAGCATACAAATATGTATGCCGTCTGGCCCAGCTGCCGATGATCGGCAAGCAGAGAGTGTTGCTTCCAGTTCTTGAAGGGTAAAAGGAACATTATAAGATTCTTTCTCTGAGAGAAGAAAAATCTAAGGGCTTTAACTCGCTGGCAGACTTAGAAGAAAGGAACGAGGGGCATAGATGGAGCCCCCAAGAAATGCGGACCAGATGATTACCAATTTCAGTGGCAATGGCAAGAGGGTGTGCTATATCGACACCGGCAACCTGAAGAACAGGAGCCGGGTCAGGGGAGAATTTACCACTCAATTTCCGCACTTTCTTCCAAACTGCACTCATTGAGGAAGCCGAAGTGACCGTAGAAACGTAATCTCGCCAGCAAGTGCGTTTAGTGTCACATATGACACGGCAAGCAATTGCTCTCTTCTGCTTAAAATCAAGGAGTCTCTCTGTGGTTCTGTTATACCGATACCTGCCCCACGCAGCGCGTTTCAAACGTACTGCCTGAGCACAAGCAGGAGACCACCAAGGCACGCACTTCTGAGAATGCTTGCCCGAGGTTTGGGGGATAGAATGTAAAGCTGCCGTGAAGATGGAGGACGAAAAGAGATGTAAAACCTCATCAATGGAGGACGAGGAAGGAACCTCATGAAAGGCAGTAAGTTGTGCGTAAAGGTCCCATTTCGCCCGGTCAAATTGCCAGCGTTGGCTACGAGGAGTTGGAGAATACGAAGGGGACCAAAGGATGATTAGGAAATGATCGCTATCATGCAAGTCCGGGAGGACAGACCAGGTGAAGTCAAGGACAGTTGATGAAGAGCAGATGGAAAGATCAATGCAGGAGAAAGAATGAGTTCGCGGATCAAAATGCGACCCTCCCCAAAGAAAATGGTGTGCAATAAAATCGCCAAGTAATAGAAGGGGTGGTGGCAAGGAAGAAACCAGAAAATCAACATCTGGGATAGACAATGCTCGCGATGGGGAGAGATATAAAGAACAGAGTGTATACCACTTATTCAAGTGGATTCGGGCCAAAACGCCAGCAGTTTCTACACTGTTGTGGTGTAGGGGTCACCTTTCGAATTTGTAAACGTTGACCTGCAATGTAGACCGAAGGTGGGAGTTCATGGCAGTCAAACGTTAAACGAGCTATATTACAAGGATAACGTCTTCACTTATTGGCAGGGAGGACAAAAGTGTCAACCTTAAGGATAGGGATTTCTTGGAGCTCAAGCTGCTCCAAAATGTCATCACCACATGTCTGGAAATTCCATTGGACAATGGTGTGGGGTAAAATGACAGTACCACTACAAGAATTAAGAGAATGATGCTTGTCAATAGTGACAGTAATAGTACGTATCTATGGTCGTTAGAAGAGAAAGATCGTGAGCTTGGCCAGCATTCTGGACCGTGATGATGCGAGTGCCGCTCTTGAGAGCGTGAAATGAGATATCTTTACCTACATGGCGTAGGAGAGCTTTACCAATACAGTGGACCCCCGGCTAACGAAAAAACTTCATTCCAGAAGCCTGCTCAAGTGCCTTTACCAAACGAATTTACTCCCTTAAGGAATAATGTCACGTAGGTTAGTCTATTTCATGCCCCCAAAGATACACTTCCACAAGCACTTACAATATTTTTCTTACATAATTGTACGATTTCCGGGGTGTTTATTAGCCGGGGGTCCACTGTACTATGATCGGAAAGATAGGTAGTTGGAGTAGTCGGTCTTAGAGTAAAAAACTTTGTCCATTGAGTAGTGTGAAAGAAAGTGTTTAAGGGGAGTGCGTGACATGCTGGTTGTTTCTGAGATGAACGAGAAGGAAGTGTCGAATCGTCATGTAAGGGTCTTTGTCGTTTGGATGTGGGACCGGGGGTGGTCCAATGGGTGACGGGCGAGCGATCCGAAAATTGCCGCACCGTCAAGGGAGAAGCCGAAATCAAGGTCAGAGAAGAGCGAAGGTCAGATATGTCAAAAGGGCCGATCGGAACCCCGGTACCTGAAGCAGGTGACGAACCGGCACCAGCATGAGGTACAGGGGTATTAGAGATGTCCGAAGAGTTGTCCATTAACGAGGCAGGGTCAGTACTGGGTGAGGTATCAGGAAGGGGCCCAGGGGTAAGTTCACAGTTTAGGGCATCCAAGGTTAGGTTCACAGGCTAGGGCATCCATGGTTAGGTTTCTTCTTTCTTTTTGTTTTTAAGAAAGAAAGAAAGAAGAGAAGAAAATAAAAATAAAAAAGGAATAAAAAAAAGGGGGGAACGTGGAGGAATAGCTCCTAGGAGGAATGAAAGGGGCGTAAATCACCCTCCGCGCCCAAGAGGACCTCAACACCGCAAGTAGGGCAGATGCTACATGGAACCGGTGCCATACCCTACCCTTCACGCCAGTAAACCAGTGATCCAGGATAGCAACCTCACATCCACCAAGCTACCTCGGCGGACAAAAGAGAGGGTGGCCGGATATCCGCCACAAAGCATACCTCCTTCGGTCACCACCCCTGGAATCCGAAAGGTGGCCTCTAGAGATACACCCGTCACCCGAAAGATACCCAAAGCCACCCCCCGGGAGACCGGAGAGGAAGGGGCATCCCTGGGCGATCCAGATTCCACGGCAAACTACACCACCGCCAAGAACCTCAACGAAAAGGGGAAGACCACGGTACCCTTCCCCCTACCTAGGAACTAGAATGCCTGTGGAGGGAAGCTCCCAGGAGAAAAATGGGAAGGAAGGGAGGGAGGAGGAGGAGGAGGAAAGGGAAAAGGGAGGATGGGGAAGATTGGGAAAGGGATTGGGGGATTGGGGGGTAATAAGGTTCAGTCTGAGGAAGAAGACCAAGAGGTCCAATTCCTCAGACCGATAGCCTCTTTACCACGACAAGGAGCCCCCCTTAAAGAGGTACTTATGAGCAGCTCCCAACTCGAACAATTATGTAAGTGTATTTTTGTAGGTGCTTTTGTAAGTGTATTTTTGGGGGTCTGAAATGGGTTAATCTAATTTTCATTATTTCTTATGGGAAAAAATTCCTTCAGTATCAGCACTTGAATAGCCGTCTGGAACGAATTAAGCTCAACTTATATTCAATTTTTATAACTTAAATACAATTATACTTATTTTATAAATTATCAACCATAATTTTTTACCATGTTGTCTACTATTAAATAGTCCTAAGAATGCCCGCAATGCACAGCATATTAGGGGCTTTTGGCATGTACATCTCATTTATACCTATGTATCATGTCTACCTATGTATCATTGTACCATGTCTAAATAAACTATTATTATTATTATTATTATTATTATTATTATTAGTAGAGGTACCACTGTACATGAATAATGTATTTAGTTACAATGTTAAGAGGCTGGTTACACAGTGATATTGCACACTCAATACTAATATGAGTAACATTTTGATAACTTAACCTAGTGGATATCAACAATTCCTCAAAAGGATTTATTTCATACAACTATCATTTTCGATATAATACAAACCCATAATTTATATTCATCTTTACTATATAATGTTTCATATAATCAAAGTAAATAAACTAGTGACATGTCATAATGATAACCTAACAAATATAAAATTGCATTAGTAAGTTATTCAGGTACAGGTAAACACAAATACAGTTACATAAATTATCATACTGGCTGGAATAATACACAAATAACTGACTTTTTTGGAGTTATCTTGGGTAAGTAACTTTATTTAGGCATAGGTACACATAAGTACAATTATCATAAATGTGTAAAATACATAGGATAATCCAAAAAAGTCAAAATGACTTATTTACACATGTTACTAAGTATGATAATTGCAGGCACCTAAATTTGTGTAAATACTTGTGTGTATGTGTACCTATATAAACTTTCTTTGGAGACTGAAACTTATGACACTGTTCAGTCCAACCTGGACCATTTACAAGTCCAACCTGGACCATTTACAAGTCCAACCTGGACCATTTACAAGTCCAACCTGGACCATTTACAAGTCCAACCTGGACCATTTACAAGTCCAACCTGGACCATTTACAAGTCAACCTGGACCATTTACAAGTCAAACCTGGACCATTTACAAGTCAAACCTGGACCATTTACAAGTCAAACCTGGACCATTTACAAGCCCAACCTGGACCATTTATATGTCAAACCTGGACCATTAACTAGTGTCACTGGTTAATTAACTAGTGTTGCTGGTTAATTAACTAGTGTTGCTGGTTAATTAATATTACTGGTTAATTAACTAGTGTTGCTGGTTAATTAATATTACTGGTTAATTAACTAGTGTTGCTGGTTAATTAATATTACTGGTTAATTAACTAATGTTACTGGTTAATTAACCAGTAACACTAGTTAATGGTCAATAATTCGGACCAAAACGTCACCCACTCAACTACCTAAAGTCGTACCTTAGCAACAGAAGCCAGTACGTGTACACAAATGGAGAGAACTCTTCCACACAACAAATTACAGTCGGAGTCCCTCAAGGAAGTGTCCTGGGGCCACTCCTATTCCTCATTTACATAAACGACCTACCGAATGCATCACAACTACTTAAACCCATATTATTTGCAGATAACACAACATATGTCTTCTCTCACCCAAATCCAGTCATACTAGCCAACACAGTTAATGCTGAATTACAGAAAATATCAACATGGTTGAAGACAAATAAGCTTACTCTCAATACTGACAAGACCTACTTCATTCAGTTTGGAAACAAAGCTACAAATGTTCCACTTAACATAACGCTCAATGGTTCACCCATCACAAGACTCACAGAGGGAAAATTCCTAGGAATCCACCTTGACAGTAGTCTTAAATTCCAAACACACATACAACAAATATCCAAGAAAATCTCAAAGACAGTAGGTATATTATCTAAGATACGCTATTATGTGCCACAACCAGCTCTCACTGCACTATATCATTCTCTTATCTACCCTTATCTCAACTATGGAATCTGTGCATAGGGCTCAACAACATTAAATCACCTTAGACCACTCATAACCCAGCAAAAGGCTGCAGTCAGGATGATAACAAATTCCCACTCTAGACAGCATACTCCACCTATATTCAAAACTTTAAAACTACTCACCGTAAAAAATATTCATACCTATTCATGTGCCTTCTACATACATAAAACTCTACATGCTAATATCAACCCTCCGCTCAAAATTCTCCTCAACAACTTTAATAGGTCCCACGATCACGACACAAGACACAGATCACTATTTGACATACCCAGAGTCCATACTAACCAATGTAAAAATTCTATGCACATAAAGGGCCCCAGAATCTGGAATTCATTACCAGTAAATATTAAGTTAACCTTGTCGGAAAATCAATTCAAGACTCTTCTCAAAATTCACCTACTCACCCTATACTAAATACTCATACTGTAACAAACTTTCAAACCCAATGTTATTTTACTTAAGATAATCTCAGTTTTATATTGTCATCCTCCTTAACACGTGTTGCAATTTCATATCATCATATTGTCATTTAAAATAGTATAGTATTATCATTTTGTTAATTTGAAATAAAATATATAACTAGAAGAAACTCAATAAATTTCTCTAGTATTGTTATTTTACTAGTATAGCATCAACATATTGTAACTTGAAATAAAATATACAACTAGAAAAACTCAACCAATTTCTCTAGTATTGTCTTTTAATAGTATGTATAATCATACTGTAATTTTAAATAATATATAACTAGAATAAACTCAATCAATTTCTTTAGTATTAAGTACTTAGTGAATAAGTCTTTAGAATAAGCTGCCCCTAATGCCATGGCATGCCAGTGGCTCTCCTTGCATTAGTTTTATAATTGTAACTACCAATAACTATGTATACTTGTAACTTGCATCAAAATAAAAATATTATTATATTATTATTATTATAACCTTTTATATTCCTACAAAATCTGGTCTCAGTTTAAAACAAATAAGAACTACCGTCGTATTACATGCTTATTATTATATATAAGAGGAAAACTATAAACTCGTAGTCACAGCGCCTGTGGAATGGGAGGCAATTGTTTGATCCAAGGAAGGAGATTATTATTATAATCATGGGGGAGCGCTAAACCCGTAGGATTATACAGCGCATGTGGGGGAAGGGGGTGGAGGGTATTCAGGTTCAATTCAGGGAACTGGAGCACAGATCCAATTCCCTAGATCAAGAGCCCCTCACCAGAGTCAAGGAACCTACCTTGAGGGGGTCAAGGAAGGAGAGAACAAGTCTAAATCCTTGGATCTCCCTGCCTGAAAACTCTAGAACTGCAGACACAACCTCCATTTTCAAAAGCACCGTTAAAAAACATCTTATCTCACTTACGCACCCAACCGGTAGTTAACCATACGAAAACTACTTTATCTTGCACATATCCACAGCAAAATACACTTATTGATATCTGTGATTCTCCTTAATTTGCACATTACTAACCACAGCAAAATACACTTATTGATATCTGTGATTCCCCTTAATTTGCACAGTTCCAACCAAAATTCTAATACAACTATTGCTCCATAATACTTAAGCTAGTCATAAGTTTGCCTAAGATACTCCAATATAGAATCTATATTATGCCAATATATCACCTTTATCATTAATATATAAACTAATTGCTAACTTTTTATACTAATTGTTAAATTCTCAATGTTTAAATTCCAGTACCTAAATTTTGTAAACCTAACCTTACAATCTGTATATCCATTGTATAGCTATTGAGTAAGACCTATCATAAGACTGCCTGAAAAGCCTAGGCATACCTAGGCATATTATTGGCCATCTTGTAATATCAACTTTAATGTATAACTATAAGTACCCCCCACCTTGTATTACATGAAATAAAGGATTTGAATTTGAATTTGAATTTGAATTTGATCAAAATCGCCTCATCAGCATCAATGCCTCTCCCTGAGGGTATTATAAGCTTATAATTTCAAGGAGAGTAAAGTTTGTTAATTATAATCATAACTTTAGCGCTAAATCCACAAGGGTTATACAGCGTATGAATGTCTGGGTCACTAAGATAGTGATTCAACTGTACACTCACAAAGTATACTTTAATACCCATTTAAAGGATTAAAGCATATTTTCGATATATATTCTGTGAAAAAAGGCGCCTCTCGGTGTATATATGAGGTCTACACACATTATTACAAAGGAAGGATATACTCACCTGGTTTAGGGGAGAACTATCCATTCCCAAAACTGCCAACCCATATTTACAACAGCTGGAGAATCGATAGTCAGCCATGATAGTGTTAGAACCTGTTTGTGTGATGTCAGCAGAAGCCTTGACAGTATTCAAACCTGTTTGTGACGTGGGAAGCCACCATAGTGGTGTTGGAACTTTTATGTGACGTCAGCGGCGGTAGGGATAGGGTTGGAACCGGAGTTTGTCTAATAGTCTTAGTTTATCAGAGGCAGCTATGATGGTATTGGAACCTGTGTGTGTGCGTGACGTCAGGGCTGGACTGGGTTCCAAGTTTGCGCCAGTGACGTCTCACTGACGTCACACGTTTCAAACACCATTAAGAATAATAAAAATAATTGCCATACCTTACGTCACAAATCCCAACACCATCATGGCTACACCTGACATCACACAAGTTCCAACACCATCATAGCTACACCTGACGTCACACAAGATTCAACACAAATGGAACGCTCCTGACATCATATACAAGGCCAAGTACTATCGTGTACGCTCCTGACATCATATACAAGGTCCAGCACCATCATGGACGTTCCTGACATCATATACAAGGTCCAGCTCCATCATGGATGCTCCTGACATCATATACAAGGTCCAGCACCGTCATTGACACTCCTGACATCATATACAAGGTCCAGCACCATCATGTGGTTTACCTGGAGTTTACCTGGAGAGAATTCCAGGGGTCAACGCCCCCGCGGCCCGGTCTGTGACCAGGCCTCATGTTGGACCAGAGCCTGATCAACCAGGCTGTTACTGCTGGCCGCACGCAGTCCAACGTACGAACCACAGCCTGGCTGGTCAGGTACCGACTTTAGGTGCCTGTCCAGTGCCTGCTTGAAGACAGCCAGGGGTTTGTTGGTAATCCCCCTGATGTATGCTGTGAGGCAGTTGAACAATCTTGGGCCCCTGACACTTATTGTGTTGTCCCTCAACGTGCTAGTGGCACCCCTGCTCTTCATTGGGGGGATGTTACATCGCCTGCCGAGTCTTTTGCTTTCGTAGGGAATGATTTTCGTGTGCAAGTTTGGGACTAATCCCTCGAGAATTTTCCATGTATATATAATAATGTATCTCTCCCGCCTGCGTTCTAGAGAGTACAGGTTTAGGAACTTCAAGCGTTCCCAGTAATTGAGGTGGTTTATCGCAGTTATGCGTGCCGTGAAGGTTCTCTGCACATTTTCAAGGTCAGCAATTTCACCTGCCTTGAAAGGTGCAGTTAGTGTGCAGCAATATTCCAGCCTAGATAGAACAAGCGATCTGTAAAGTGTCAACATGGGATTGGCATCCCTGGTTTTGAAGGTTCTCATTATCCATCCTCTCATTTTTCTAGCAGATGCAATTGCTACGGTGTTATGGTTATTGAAGGTGAGATCCTCTGACATGATCACTCCCAGGTCTTTGACATTAGTTATTCGCTCTATTGTGTGGTTTGAATTAGTTTTGTACTCCGATGAGATTTTAATTTCTTCACTTTTTCCGTATCTGAGTAATTGAAATTTCTCATCATTGAACTTCATATTGTTTTCTGCAGCCCATTTAAAGATTTGGTTTATGTCTGCTTGGAGTCTTGCAGTGTCTTCAACGGTGGACACTGTCATACAGATTCGGGTGTCATCTGCAAAGAAAGACACAGTACTGTGGCTTATATCCCTGTCTATGTCCGATATGAGGATGAGGAACAGGATGGGAGCAAGTACTGTGCCTTGTGGAACAGAGCTTTTCACAGTAGCTGCCTCAGACTTTACTCTGTTGACTACTACTCTTTGTGTTCTACTTGTTAGGAAATTATAGATCCATCTACCAACTTTTCCTGTTATTCCTTTAATACGCATTTTGTGTGCTATTACACCATGGTCACACTTGTCAAAGGCTTTTGCAAAGTCTGTGTATATAACATCTGCATTCTGTTTGTCTTCTAGAGCATCCAGAACCTTGTCGTAGTGGTCCAGTAGTTGGGACAGACAGGAGCGACCTGCTCTAAACCCATGCTGCCCTGGGTTGTATAATTGATGGGTATCTAGATGAGTGGCGATCTTGCTTCTTAGAACCCTTTCAAAGATTTTTATGATATGGAACGTTAGCGCTATTGGTCTTTAGTTCTTTGCTATTGCTTTACTGCCCCCTTTGTGGAGTGGGGCTATGTCTGTTGTTTTTAGTAACTGCGGGACGACCCCAGTGTCCATGCTCCCTCTCCATAGGATGGTAAAAGCACGTGATAGGGGCTTCTTGCAGTTCTTGATGAACACGGAGTTCCATGAGTCTGGACCTGAAGCGGAGTTCATGGACATGTCATTTATTGCCTTTTCGAAGTCATTTGGCGTCAGGGTAATGTCAGATAGGCATGCATCTGCCAAGTTCTGTGGCACTCTCATAAAAAAATTCATTTAGGTCTTCGACTTTCAGTCTGGTTAGCGGCTCGCTAAAAACTGAGTCATACTGGGACTTTGAAACTCATTCATTTCCTTGCTGTCATCTGTGTAGGACCCATCCCGTTTAAGTAGGGGCCCAATACTGGATGTTGTTCTCGACTTTGATTTGGCATAAGAAAAGAAATACTTTGTTTTTTTTTCAATTTCATTTATGGCTTTTAGTTCTTCCCGCGTTTCTTGATTCCTGTAAGATTCCTTTAGTTTTAATTCGATGTTTGCTATTTCTCTGACCAGTGTCTTCCTACGTATTTCAGATATATTGGCCTCTAGTAGCCATTCCGTTATTCTTTGCCTTCGCCTGTATAGGGAGCGCCTCTCTCTTTCTAGTTTACATCTTCTTCTCCTTTTCCTTAAGGGAATTTGCCTTGAGCAAACCTTAAGTGCCCCAGAGTTAATTTGTTCTAGACATAGGTTAGGATCCGTGATGCTTAGGCTATCTTCCCAGTTTATATCATTTAGGACTTTGTTTAATTGGTCCCACCTTATGTTTTTGTTATTGAAGTTGAATTTGGAGAAGGCTCCCTCGCGGCTGATCACATTTTGTCGATCTGGGGCTCCCCTCATACATGTCTGGACCTCTATTATGTTGTGATCTGAGTATATTGTTTTTGATATGATGACATTTCGTATCAGATCATCATTGTTGGTGAAGATGAGGTCCAGCGTATTTTCTAATCTTGTAGGCTCTACTATTTGCTGGTTTAAAGTGAATTTGGTGCAGAGATTTAAAAGTTCATGTGTGTGCGAGTTTTCATCTGAGCTGCCTCCTGGTGTTATCTCTGCTACCACATTGTTTGCAATATTCCTCCATTTTAGGTGCCTTAGATTGAAATCTCCCAGGAGCAAGATGTTGGGGGCAGGAGCTGGAAGATTTTCCAGACAGTGGTCAATTTTCAGAAGCTGTTCCTGGAATTGTTGGGACATTGCATCCGGAGGCTTCTATACAACCACGATGACCAGGTTTTGATTCTCGATCTTTAGTGCTAATACTTCAACTACATCATTTGAGGCATTTTGTAGTTCTGAACATATAAGTGACTCTGTGATATACAGGCCAACCCCTTCCCTTTTTGCCTGTTCACTCTCTAACACTTAATGTATGAGCTCTCTAACACTTAATGTATGAGCTCTCTAACACTTAATGTACGAGCTCTCTAACACTTAATGTATGAGCTCTCTAACACTTAATGTACGAGCTCTCTAACATTTAATGTACATCTGTATAGGTTGTAGCCCGGGATTCATATTTCATTGTCCAAGTGATCTCTTATGTGGGTCTCTGTGAAAGCCGCAAACATAGCATTTGACTCTGTAAGCAGTCCACGGATGTAAGGTATCTTGTTGTTCGTTGCTGGCTTTACACCCTGTATATTTGCAAAGATGAATATCGTTGGATTGGTGGTCTGGGAGGGGTTTTTTTTTTTCCTGGCACTAATATCTGTTGTGCTGGAGTGGAGGCTATTGACTGTGATTCCACTCCAGAAATTATTGCAGTTGGTGTACGATTTCTGTCATTTTCTGCAAGCTTTTTTTTTCCTTCCTGGCACTAAAAAACCTCTCCGGAGTGGCTGTGGCTACCCAGGTTTTGCCATGGTCTGGATGTTCTGTGTCGTTTTGTACCCTTTAGGTGGTATGTCTGGCAATATAAGTTTTAGCACTGTCTTTCCTGAACTGATGAGTGGCACATTTCAGGGTGGAGAAGCAGCAGTTAGAATGATAACAAATTCTCACTCCAGGCAACATACTCCACCAATATTCAAAAACCTAAACTTACTCACCATACAAGACATCCATACTTTTTACTGTGCCTATTACATACACAGAACACTCTATGCAGATATTAACCCACCACTCAAACTTCTCCTTACTAATTTTTACAGGACACATGACCATAACACTAGACACAGATCACTCCTCGATGTTCCCCGTGTCCACCTAACACTATGTAAAAACTCAATGCACATAAAAGGCACGAAAATTTGGAATTCATTACCTGTCATTGCCAAAGAAACCCTACCTGTACCCCAATTCAAAACGATGCTAAAAAACCACCTTCTCACCCAAAGATAATTGCTCCATATCAACCATTCCCAGCAAAGTAGAATAATCACTTAACGTAAAACCTGACTTTAAAGTCAATGTAATGTATGAATGAACGATTGAATGAATGTAAAACCTGTTATGAATAATACTTACTTAGCTAATTATTCCCACAACACTTATATTATAATGACCACGTAAACTAACTGCAATGCAATTAATTGTTTTAAATTGTTATCTCACTCAATTAGTTGCATTGCTGCAATAAATTGCTACAATTAATTGATATGTTCAACTTATATTCAAACTTTAAAACTTAGATATGCAACTTTACTTATTTTATAAATTATCAACCATAACTTTTTATTATTTTATTATTATTATTATTGCTTTAATTTGTTTAATCTGATTTAATTAATTTTATAATGAAGACAAAAGTACAAAACTATGTTCAAATTTCATAGCTTAAATACTCACCTTTACTCATTGTATACTATCTACAAAAATTCTTACAATCTAGTTTTAAGTTAATTTTAAGTCTGCCCAAAATGCCCTGCATACTAGGGGCTTTTGGCATGTACACCTCATGTAATCTCAATAACCAAATGTAATTCTTTGTATCATGTCCAAATAAAAATTATTATTATTATTATTATTATTATTATTATTATTATTATTATTATTACAGGACGGGAGGTTGCATTTTCCTGTTTTCATATGGGCACGGCATTTTCTGGGGTGATCATAATTGCATGTCCCATCTGATTTCCCAGATATTCCATGCCTGCAGATACCAAGTGCATAATATTCACATAGGCCTGGTTTCCGTTTGCCCTGTTTTTTTGTGACTGTGTTCCCCATTGTATTCCCTATTGGTGTGTGTGTTCCTGTCTCGTTTCTATCTTCAGTACTAGTGCTAACAATGGAGCCTTCATCAGTTTCTGGTAATTTATCTTCAGTGTGGGGAATTAAGAGATTACCTGTCTGGGCTTCACCGCCACTTACAACAAAATAATCTCCCGGGGAGTGGACCGACTAGTATAATTTTACCGCGGTTACCCCCGTTGAGGCGTGTGAGAAAACTTGACCCACTCCTGGTCACATTTAAGGGGACCCTCCGATATTCTCACTCTAAATCCACATCTATCCTTGACCAGTTTATTAAGAATGAGTAACACCAATAGTTACGGTATTGTTAAATTTTGTGGACTGTATGGGTTAATGTCTGACTGATTGGGGAGAAGGAGGAAAGAGTACAACTTAATATCACTCACCCTTTATCCGTGCCATTGCTGTTCACTTGAAGATCCCGTCATTATCATTCCCACCGTAAACCCACATTATCCCAACATACCTACTGGCCAGACGGTTGCTAAGATAACAAGAGTACTTACAATGGGGAAGAAACAGCATTCTTGTCGCTATTCTTCGACGGATCTCGTGGTCCTGCTCGGTAGATTATTCTTCCGGCAAGACGATGATGTTGATGGTTGTCCCGATGAGTCAAGAGAAGATAGATTCCTTGAACTCTCATACGCCCACGAGACCAGGCGTTATTTAACGTGGTTGTTCGGGGTAGTGATTCATATCCTCTCACTATACCCCTTTATTACAGTTTATACGTAACACTTTAAACACTATTCACACGTCGGTTTAATGTCCCACTAATTTACTCTCGTTAGAAGTTAATCCATTAATAATTGTGTAAGATGAACACTGATCGAACCAACGCACATCTCCTCCATCAACACCGCAATGGCGGCGTCGCTCACTATTTAGCACATTATCACTCTATTATTATAGTTTCTTGGACTTAATGTCCCACATTATGCACGGCGAATATTCACAACATTCATTATTGTGCAGAGACCATTAACTGCGATTTGGTCGTTGTAAACGCTGATTTCCATCTCCTTTATATCCAGAGCTCTCCCATCGTTCCACTTCCATTCGCTTATCCCCCGAGACAGACCGCCTGGGCGACTTCACTTGACCCAGCTCGGCGTACCCACGCCACCGTAGCGATGGTTCTCTCCTCATCTCAAGAAAAATACGAACCAACAGCCACACATTAAGAATATTCACATTAGAAAGGCTATCGAGTATAACCTTTCGAGAAAATACCCAATATTTTCCACATTCAGTATTTCCCAGGGCATCCCCCTGTTTACTATCTACCGTGGTATTGCTAGTTTGTAACATTGGTTTTTGTGTGTCCTTGTCTACACCTGTTTCCCCACTAGAGCTCCTGTACCCCTTCAGGTCACCATCATTTATTTCTCCATTCTTACAGTTACTGTCTACCTGGGCAACATCTGTACCAGGGGCGATAGCACTATCTGGCCCAAATTTTTTACTTTCCCAACTGTTATAAAATGCTGTCATGTTTTTTTTATGAAGACCGATTTGATGTTGTCATCTTTTAATATCAATGTGATTTTATTCCACAGTTCGGTCTCATTTGGGCATACCCAAAAACACTTCCCTGGTTTAATATCTCGTGTAGTAGATTCCTGAATGCTTGCACAAGGAGCGTGGCTCCATTTACCACAGAAGGTGCATGTAATCCATCCAGTGGAATGTTTGTTTGGTTGCATACTACACAACTTTTCATAATTGATTTTGTTAGTTATTTTACATTTTCCATATCGGAGTAATTGAAATTTCTCATCACTGAACTTCATATTGTTTTCTGCAGCCCATTTAAAGATTTGGTTAATGTCTGCTGTTTAGCATTATGAATAATATTAGGAGAGAAGTAAATAATGAAAATGATTGTTATAGGAATGCAATTAGAAGCCTGAGTAGATCTATAACCCACTATGATAACATGAACGTAGATAAGTATGTTTATGGAGCAACTTGCAATGTGAACACACTGACTGATGTTGTAGTGGCCAGGCTTAGGCTTGGCTACAAGTACTTCTGGCAGTTTGGGAGACACACAGATGATGATCAAACTAAATGCAAATTATGTGATCAGGCATATGGTCACTGTCTAGAACACTATGTGCTTAATTGTCCACTTATTGAGGAATATAGAGATAGACAGTATAATAACCTATGTGACATGTCAAGATATACATGTACCAGATATACTAAGCAAATTCCCTAAATTTGCTTGTAACAGATAAGTGAACTATAGATATAAATCCATATGTACAATTGTTAACCCTTTTGGGGCCTAGTTCCTAGGCCTTTTGTGTATCCATATGCTCTTGCGCTACCGTCCACAGGATGGATATGGGGTGCACAATAAACTAGCCACTTCGGTGGCAAAATCTAGGAGGAGCCACATGTTTATGGTGCATCCAACAAAATAAGCAGGCTCTTGGATGTCACTACTGCCCGCCTCCGGCTGGGTTACAAGTATCTTTGGCAGGTTAAATCACCACCACCAGATGTAGACCAAACAAAATGTAAACTTTGCCAGTTGGATTATTGTCACACCCTGCGTCATTATGTACTGGAATGCGATAAAATTAATGAATTCAGAGACAACTCACTCAGAAATGTTCAAGATATGTCAAAGTATTTTATCCACAGTGATATATTACAGACCATTCTGGAAAAATACCCTGACTTTGCTCCCTGTAAATAAAGAATTACCACACCTAACCATGGACGTCCCACTCCGTGAACCTACTACCCCCAGGCCCCTTCCTGATACCGCACCCTGTTCTGACCCTGCCTCGTTCTTGGACTACTCCAGGTAGACATGTGTGTGTGTGTGTGTATGTGTGTTAGTTACCATTTTGTCCTAGGCACATGTCGATTAGACACTAGGCCTGTTGTATGTATGTGTGTGTGTGTGTGTGTGTAACGAAACACTTCGAAATGTTTCGGCCCCGCCGGGAATTGAATCCGGGCCCTTCGTGCGTGAAGCAAGAGCGCTAGCCACCATGCCATCGGGGCGTGTATGTGTGTGTATATGTGTATGTGTGTGTATGTGTGTACTCACCTATTTGTGGTTGCAGGGGTCGAGTCATAGTGTGTGTATGTGTGTATATGTGTGTATGTGTGTGTATGTGTGTGAATGTGTGTGTATATGTGTGTGTTAGTTACCATTTTGTCCTAGGCACATGTCAATTAGACACTAGGCCTGTTGTATGTATGTGTGTGTAACGAAACACTTCGAAATGTTTCGGCCCCGCCAGGAATTGAACCCGGGCCCTCCGTGCGTGAAGCAAGAGCGCTAGCCTCATATTGGATCAGGTCCTGATCAACCAGGCTGTTACTGCTGGCCACACACAGTCCAACGTACGAACCACAGCCTGGCTGGTCAGGTACCGACTTTAGGTGCCTGTCCAGTGCCTGCTTGAAGACAGCTAGGGGTTTATTGGTAATCCCCCTTATGTATGCTGGGAGGAAGTTGAACAGTCTTGGGCCCCTGACGCTTATTGTGTTGTCTCTCAACGTGGTAGTGGCACCCCTGCTTTCATTGGGGGGATGTTACATCGTCTGCCGAGTCTTTTGCCTTCATAGGGAGCGACTCTCGTGTGCAAGTTTGGTACTAATTCCTCTAGAATTTTTCAATTTACCTCTCTAATCTTTTGACTACTGCCCACAGGATGGGTATGGGGTGCATAATAAAGATGTTAAACTAACTGCCTCCTGGTGTTATCTCTGGAACAACATTATTTGCTATGTTCCTCAATTTTAGGTGCCTTAGGTTGAAATCCCCCAGGAGCAGGATGTTGGGGGCAGGAGCTGGAAGATTTTCCCCTCTTTAAGGGGGGCTCCTTGCTGAGGTAAAGAGGATATCGGTCTGAGGAATTGGACCTCTTGGTCTTCTTCCTCATCCCGAACCTAATTACCCCCCTCCCCTATCCCATCCTCCCTTTTTCCCTTTCCTCCTCCTCATCCCTCCCTTATTCCCTTCCCGTTTTCAGCCTTTGGGATTCTCTCCACTGGCATTCTGGTTCCTAGGTAGGGGGAAGAGTACCGTGGTCCATCCCATTCCATTGAACAAAGACCATTTGCTGCTCACAGGAGACTTCAATATAAATCTCCTACATGACCAGGACCCACAAGTAACAGAATTCACAAACACTATGAGCAACTGCTTGTTACTACCAACAATATCAAAACCTACAAGAATCTCCGAGACTAGTACCTCATTACTAGACCACATCTGGACTAATACTATAGCCCCTCTAAAATCAGGCATCATCACAGACAACACCACAGACCACTATCCGACCTTTCTCATAACTAATCTTGGTAAATTGCCCCTAGATATTACAAAAGTTACCTTCAGACTACATAATGAGTCAGCTGTAAATAACTTTATAACAGCTATGATTAACATTGACTGGCATAATGAGTTAGAAACATATACAGATACTAATGAATGCATCAAGAATTTCCTTAACAAAACCCACCACCTCTATAACAAACATTGCCCTAAAAAACTAAACAGATCACAGCTAAGAGACTTAACAATCCCTGGCTAACACCCAGCATCCTTAAATCCATTAACAAAAGGCACCAATATGAAAAACAATACAGAAGGGGTCTAATAACCAGAGAACAATCCAAACGCTACTCATCAACCCTTACCAGCCTGATAAGGAGATCAAAAAAATTGTATTATGAGAACAGACTCCAGAACATAAAAGGTGATATGAAAAGACCTGGAAGACCCTATCTGCAATTCTAGGAAATAATAAGATAGCGAAAAACAACACCATCAAATTATCAAGAGCAGATGAACCCCTACTCTCACCTACTGAGACAGCAAACAGACTTAATGTTTTCTTCTCCACCATAGGAAAGAATCTAGCGAGTAAAATCCCAAGCTCAAACACCCGTCCAACAGACTACCTCACAAACACCTACCCTAATACGCTATTCCTAGCTCCTACCAACCCAATTGAAGTCTCGCTCATAATCAACACCCTTAAAAACAAGGCAGGAGACATAAACAGCCTACCAACTTTTATGTACAAAAAGCTTCACAGGTACTGTCACCAATCATAGCAACACTATTCAATAAATCCATTGAAGCCTCTACCTTTCCATCAATTCTCAAAATAGCTAGGGTCACCCCGATCCACAAAGGAGGTGATCAAACAGACCTGAATAATTATAGACCAATTTCTAATTTACCATTGCTTTCTAAAATCTTCGAAAAATTAATTCATAGACAAATCTATTCCTACCTCGTCTCACACAATGTACTCAACCCCTGTCAATTTGGATTCAGGACAAACAAGAGCACAAACGATGCTATTACGCACATGTTGGAGTTAATATATACAGCACTTGAGAAAAAGAAGTCCCACTGGGAATCTTCATTGATCTCCGCAAAGCTTTTGATACAGTCGACCATGATTTACTGCTCACAAAATTAGCACACTATGGTATAAGGGGCACCCACTCAACTACCTAAAATCATACCTCACCAACAGAAGCCAATACGTGTACACAAATGGAGCGAACTCTTCCACACAACCAATTACAGTCGGAGTCCCTCAAGGAAGTGTCCTGGGGCCACTCCTATTCCTCATTTACATAAATGACCTACCGAATGCATCACAACTACTCAAACCCATTTTATTTGCAGATGACACAACATATGTCTTCTCTCACCCAAATCCAGTTATACTGGCCAACACTGTTAATGCCGAATTACAGAAAATATCAACATGGATGACGACTAACAAGCTTACTCTCAATACTGACAAGACCTACTTCATACAGTTTGGAAGCAAAGCCACAAATGTTCCACTTAACATAACACTTAATGGTACACCCATCACAAGACTCACAGAGGGAAAATTCCTAGGAATCCACCTTGACAGTAGCCTTAAATTCCAAACACATATACAACAAATTTCCAAGAAAATCTCGAAGACAGTAGGCATATTATCAAAGATACGCTATTATGTACCTCAATCAGCTCTCCTTGCACTATATCATTCACTTATCTACCCGTATCTCACCTATGGAATCTGTGCATGGGGATCAACAACGTTAAATCACCTTAGACCACTCATAACACAACAAAAGGCCGCAGTCAGAATGATAACAAATTCCCACTCTAGACAGCATACTCCACCAATATTCAAAAGTCTCAAACTACTCACCGTAAAGAACATTCATACTTACTCTTGTGCCTACTACATATATAAAACTTTACACTCTAATATAAACCCTCTGCTCAAAACTCTCCTCACCAACTTTAATAGGACCCATGACCACAACACACGACACAGATCACTTTTTGATATACCCCGTGTTCATATCAACCTATGTAAAAATTCTATGCACATAAAGGGCCCCAGAATCTGGAATTCATTACCAGTAAATATTAAGATAATCTTGTCTGAAAATCAATTTAAGACTCAACTCAAAAACCACCTACTCACCCAAACCTAAATGATCATGCTATAAACTACTTTGAAAAATGCTCATTGTTACTTTCCTATACGATAATCTCAATTTTTAATAATATGTTACTATTATGTTACCCCTACTCATATTATAAGTTAATGTCAAAAATGCTCAATGTTATTTTCCTTAAGATAATCTCAATTCCATATTATCATTCAAGAATCTTAACACCTGTAACAATCTAAGATCTAATATCATTATATAATAATTTAAACAGTAAAATTTCATCATATTGTAATTTTGAAAATAATTTTTAACTAGAATAAACTCAATAAATTTATCTAATATTAAGTACATAGTTTTTAAGGACTAGAATAAGCTGCCCCTAATGCCATGGCATGTCAGTGGCTCTCCTTGCACTCAATTTACATTGTAACTTCCCATACCCATGTAACCTGCAATGAAATAAAATTTGTTTGTTTGTTTGTTTGTTTGTTTGGTGGTGGTGTAGTTTGCTGTGGAATCTGGATCACCTGGGGATGTCCCGATCCCTCTCCGGTCTTTTGGGCGACGGGTGTATCTCTGGAGGCCACCTTTCTAATTCCGGGGGTGGTGGCGAAAGGAGGTATGCTTTGTGGCGGGTGTCCGGCCGCCCTCTCTTTTGTCCACCAAGGTGGCTCGGTGGATGTGAGGTTGCTATCCTGGATTGCTGGTTTACTGGCAAGGGTAGGGTACGGTATGGCACGGGTTCCATGCCGAATCTGCACTACTTGTGGTGCTGAGGTCCTTGTGGGCATAGAGGGAGATTCAAGCCCCTTTCATTCCTCCTACGAGCTATTCCTCCACGTTCCCCCCTTTTTTTATTTTATTTTTTTTTCTAAAAATAAAAAGTAACCTAACCATGGACGTCCCACTCCGTGAACCTACTACCCCCAGGCCCCTTCCTGATACCGCACCCTGTTCTGACCCTGCCTCGTTCTTGGACTACTCTTCGGACACTTACAATGCCCCTGTGCCTCTTGCTGGTGCCAGTTCGTCACCTGCTTCAGGTACCGGGGTTCTGACTGACCCCTTTGATATGTCTGACCTCCACTCTTCTTTGACTATGCTTCCGGCTTCTCCCTCTATGGTGCGGCAATTTTTGGGTTGCTCGCCCGTCCCCTGTTGGACCAACTCTGGTCTCACATCTAAACGCCCAAGACACTTACATGATGATACTTCGTCGCTTCATGCTCACTCGGCTCAAAAACGACCGGCTCGTCATGCACTGCCCTTAAACACTTTGTTTCACACTACAAAATGGACTAAGTTTTTTACTCTCAGACCGACTTCTTCTACTGCCTTATCCAGGTAAGGCTCTCCTACACCATGTGGGTAAAGATATCTCCTCTCACGCTCTCAAGAGCAGCACTCGCATCATCACGGTCCAGAATGCTGGCCAAGTTCGCGATCTTTCTCTCCTTACGGCCATAGATGCTATTCCTATCACTATTGAAAAACATTATTCTCTCAATTCTTGTAGTGGTACTGTCATTCTACCCCACACCATTGTCCAACAGAATTTCCATACATGTGGTGATGACATTCTGGAGCAGCTTGAGCTCCAAGACCTCCTTATCCTCAAAGTTGACACTTTTGTCCTCCCTGCCCATAGGCAAAGACTATATCCTTGCAATATAGCTTGTTTAACATTTGACTGCTGTGAACTTCTGCCCTTGGTCTACATTGCGGGACACCATTTACAAGTTCGAAAGGTGATCCCTACACTGCAACAGTGTAGAAACTGCTGGCGTTTTGGTCATCCGGCAAAATATTGCAGGTCCATGGCCGAATGCCCAGTCTGGTGCTGACGACCATGCCAATCCTTCTTGTAGTCTACCTCCTGCTTGCCTTAATTGTCGTGAGGCGCACCCATCTTACTCTCGCCGCTGTCAAGCTTACTTAAATGAGCGTGAAATCCGCTGTCTCAAAGAGGCGGAAGGTTTCCCATATGCTATGGCTGTCTCTCATCTTCGCCTTCAAGGGAGACTTCCCCATATTTCCTATTCTCGCGTTGCTAAACGTCCCCCCACTTCTGGGGTCCCAACTCCTGCAGCTTCCTCTGTGGTCACCCCATCCTCAGTCACCCGTCTCGAATTCTTTTGCTGTCCTAGGCTCCGAGGTTCCTACCTCGGCACCCCATTCTGTTCTCACCTCTACTCACTCGCACAGTTGTGTCTACACACCCTCGTCCAACACCTCCTCATCGCCCCTCTCCTTCTCAGAAGTCCACCAAAAAATCCCCAGTGTTAAACTCTCCTCTCACCCCTCCTTCCCCTCTCCAACCTGCACATTTTTCCTTCCCAGTTTCTGTGCCTGGTTCCTCACCTCCAACTAGTTCTGTTACGTGTGTAGAGGTTCATTCTCCTCCTCGTTTAATACCTTCATCCCCTGTCCCCTCCCAAGTTTCTTCCTTGACTGCCCCCTCCCAGGTCGCTTTCACTCCTGTCCCCTCCCAAGCCCCTTTGACAGTTTCCTCTTCCATTTCCTCACCCCTTACTTTAGTACAGTCCATAGTCTCCCGATTGTTGCTCACCCTCCTCCTAATTCCATCTCTATGTGGTCCCACATCCTGCATCTTTGTCCTCTGAAACGCTAGAAGCTACCTCAGAATATATTGCGGAGACACAAATTTTGATGGACACCACTCCACCTCTGGTTCCTCCTTCTCTCTCCTCTCCGTCTACACACCTCCTTCCTTCGCAGGGTCCCAATCCTTTGCTGCTTACAAGTCTTCCGCTGCCTCCACACTTGGGCTTTTCCAACCCTACTAGTCCGTAGATACCTCTATCATCGGCTCTCTTATATCTTTCTCTTCATAAATCATGGCTTATTTACAGTGGAATATCCGAGGCCTCAGGAGTAACTGGGGTGAGCATCAGGTGTTGCTCTCCCAGTTTTTCCCTGTTGGTGTTTGTTTACAAGAACCCAAATTACACTCCGCTGTTATCCATCCCTTCTCAGGCTATTATTTATTATATTCATCAGATCCTTTTTCCGATGGAACCTTTAATGACAGTGCTCTTCTTATACGCAATGATATTCAATACCGTCAGCTCTTTGTTCACACTTCTCTGCACTACACTGCAGCCTGTATCCACTTGAATAAGTGGTATACACTCTGTTTTTAGTACTATCTCTCCCCATCTCGGGCATTGTCTATCCCAAATGTTGCCTTTCTGGTTTCTTCCTTACCGCCACCCCTTCTGTTACTTGGCGATTTTAATGCCCACCATTTTCTCTTGGGGGTCTCACTGTGACTCCCGCAGCATTCAGTTGAAGGCTTTTCTTGCTTCTCTCCCCCTCCATGTTTTAAATACGGGTACTCCCACCCATTTTGATCCTCGAACTTATTCTTTCTCTTGCATCAATCTCTCTGTCTGCTCTTCCTCAACTGTCCTTGACTTCACCTGGTCTATCCTCCCGGACTTGCATGATAGCTATCATTTTCCAATCATCCTTACTTCTCCTTCGTATTCTCCACCTCCTCCTAGCCCACGCTGGCAATTTGATGGCAATTTGACCGGGCGAATTGGGACCTTTACGCACATCTTACTGCTTTTCAAGAGGATCCTACCTCGTCCTCCATCGATGAGGTTTTTACACCTCTTCTCGACCTCCGTCTTAACCGCAGCCTCACATTCTATACCCCAAACTTCGGGCAAGCATTCTCAGAAGAGCGTGCCTTGGTAGTCTCCTGCTTGTGCTTGGGCAGTACGTTTGAAACACGCTGCATGGGGCAGGTACCGGTACAACAGAACCACTCCTTGATTTTAAGCAGAAGAGAGCAATTGCTCGCCATGTCATCCGTGACGCTAAGCGCACTGGCTGGCGGGATTACTTTCTACCTTCACTTTGGCTTCCTCGATGAGTGCAGTCTGGAAAAAGGTACAGAAACTGAGCGGTAAATTCTCCCCCGACCCGGCTCCTGTTCTTCGGGTTGCCGGTGTCAATATAGCAAACCCTCTTGCTGTTGCCACTGAAATTGGTAATCATCTGGTCCTTATTTCTCAGGGCTCCATCTATGCCCCTCGTTCCTTTCTTCTAAGTCTGCCAGTGAGTTAGAGCCCTTAGACTTTTCTTCTCTCAGAGAAAAATCTTATAATGTGCCTTTTACCCTTCTGGAACTGGAGGCAACACACTCTGCTTGCCAATCATCGGCGGCTGGGCCAGATGGCATACATATTCGTATGCTACAGCATTTACATCAGTCCGCCCTTACAGTCCTCTTATGACTATTTAGTCTTATTTGGTCACAAGGAGTTCTTCCCCAGATGTGGAAATCTGCTATTGTTCTACTTTTCCACAAACCGGGTACTACAGGACATGCCTCCTACTACCGTCCCATTGCTCTTACCAGTGCCTTCTTCTTGTCATCAATGTCAAGGTTGGGAGACTACTCTCTCCCGTCTTCACATCGGCCACACTTGTCTTACTCACGGGTATCTCATGGAGAGGCTCCCTGTCCCTCTCTGTGAGAAATGTCAGGTTCCAGTATCTGTTAGCCACATTCTGTTGGACTGCCCACTCTATCAATGAGCACATAGAATTTACCTCCAACGTAGTCTTCACTCTGCTGCCCTTTCTTTACCTTCCCTTCTTGCTGATGGACCCTCCTTTAATTTAGACTCTCTCATTGACTTTTTGACAGTAACTGATTTATTAAACAGACTCTGAAGATGATGTCTCTAGCACTCCCCTCAGTCCCTTCTACCTCAATCTCTGGCTACTCTCTATCCCTGCACTATCCACTGCACTCTATAACCTAATAATCATCCCTCTCCCTCTTACTACCCACTATCCCTGCATCCTGCCCTGCCCTGCTGTGCTGTATGACCCTTGCGGTTTAGCGCTTCTTTTGATTATAATAATAATGGAAGATTTTCCAGTGGTAAATTTTCAAAAGCTGTTCCTGGAATTGTTGGGATGTTGCATCTGGTGGCTTGTATACAACCACAATGTACCAGTTGAAGTTCTACCAGAAAAAAATACCACAAATTGGTCCTTCGAACTGGATAAAGTGGCCACATGGTGGTCTAAAGACTTATGTATACTACAGTGTATAAGTGTCTACAATCCAAGGTCCTTCAAAAAAAGCTGTAAAACTAGTGTTTTTACAAAAGAAATCAGAATATATGAGTTGCTCCTCTTAATCAAAGAGAATGGACGAACGCTGCACCCAGTGTGGAGAACTTTCTCCACAATAAACTTACTTATGGCCACACTGGTGAAGAAAATCCCAACCAGCAGGGACCAAGGCATTAGCAAAAATTATAATCCCCCACCATCAGTTGAAACAGACTTGAGAAAATAATTAAAGACCAAGTAGTAAAAAGGATACAGATGTATATATAATAAATATACATATAGTACCAGATAAATGTTATTAAAAATATCTTGATATCTTTTATTAATGTTTTCTTCTATTAAAAAAATAATATTAAGGTATTAAATGGACCCCAATGGAAATAAGTCACTCTGACTTTTTGGGTTATCCTAGGTTTTCTACACATGCTGCTATGTATGATAACCTATGTAACTGTATTTGTGTATACCTGAATAAACTTACTTACATACATGATATAAACTTACACAAGTTTAATTAGTTCACCACTTTAAATTCCATCTGAGATCAGTTCTTTAAATGTTTATGTCAGTCATATATTTTGCATTTACTTAATAATCAAAAACTTTTTACTAACAGGAACTCATATATATACTATGTGGCTTTCTAAAATGGTTCACTGTATTGTATCAATGGATGAGAATACCAACATTTCCCACCATCAACATTCAGGCCTTAATAATAATAATAATT
>WNWK01025710.1:0-28247 GCA_009830355.1 Cherax destructor
GTGGTAACAGTGGCTGAGTGGTTCTGTGCGTGGAAGGGGACTATGACGGTGACGTGGTGAACAGTGGCTGAGTGGTTCTGTGCACGTGGAAGGGTATGACGGTGACGTGGTGAACGTGGCTGAGTGGTTCGTGCACGTGGAAGGGGACTATGACGGTGACGTGGTGAACAGTGGCTGAGTGGTTCTGTGCACGTGGAAGGGGACTATGACGGTGACGTGGTGAACAGTGGCTGAGTGGTTCTGTGGGTGGTGGTCGTGAGCCCTAGAGAAGATTACTGGTTCCTCACGTCAAAGTCGTACTCAAACAATTATTCTATTCGGCACATCACTACTGGTAGTCTGCCAGTCTCCTCATAGCTCTACATTTTTTAAGCAACTCACATACACAAACCTAACCTGAAGCAACAACACTGAAACACAATGAAGATTTTTCTTTCTTTCAAGGTTACGTAATGTAAGAAGCTGGGATTCCCAAAGACGGGCAGGGGAGGGGGTTATATAAATACCCTCCCTAAACATATAAATAAATAAATTACGTATTTTTTATTATATATATATATATATATAATATATATATATATATATATATATATATATACGTATATATATATATATATATATATTTTTTTTTTTTGTGTGTGTGTGTGTGTTTTGTGTGTGTGTGTGTGTGTTTTTGTGTGTATGTATGTGTGTGTGTGTTTTGTGTGTGTGTGTGTGTGTGTGTGTGTGTGTGTGTGTGTGTGTGTGTTAATTCATTTATTTATGACTTAAGGGCGAGGGTAGTTAAGTGTAGGCATCGGTCTGTACTAGTCTTGCCAGATGTTGAAATTGAGTTGTGATGCAATCTTGCCAGTTCAAAGTTTTGAGCAATATAGTATGTAATTTCCAATATACATAAAATGTAAGCAGCTTGCAAGTAAATATGTTATGAGTCATAGTATGCTGGAAAATTAATGAAATTCTTGCGCATATTTAACACAGCTCTTGTACTCTTTGCTATATATTGATTTCGGGGTTTACACTATGTACTCTTGATTACTTATAAACATTGTCCTGGACAATGTCCAGTCCCTCATATAATGTGTGACTGATTACATTCTTTGAAGGGACTTTCATATATACTATACATTTAGGGTAGGTTACTGTTTTGTTTAAATCACTGGACGTAATTACATATTCTACAGCAAAATAGCTTAGCAATGTACTCTTCCAACAGTAAATTTTTCATACACCTATCATGATAATAATGTTTATTCAGTTACTTGAGTGGTGAGTCTTGATGATGAGTGGTGAGTCTTGATGATGAGTGGTGAGTCTTGATGATGCCTTTTTTTTTTTATGATAGTCCCTGAGACATTTTAAAACAGCGCAGTTTATGTTAAAACGATATTTTCTAATGTCTCAGCCTAGTTTCTGCTGTAATATATTAAGATATTATGAATCACGGTCATGCAGTATTGTCGACACCAATATACTCTGACGCATTCCTCAGTTTATATCCATTGACATTATTATACAGTTGACAATCCTTTATCCGAAATACTTGCAACCGGAAGTGTTTCGATTTTCGTATTTTGGAATATCTGTATAACTGCTTCTGTAAAATGGAACAGCTTACTGCTAGGCTAATATGGAAGGCAGGAAACATGCCTAGCGTTTTCCGCCCGTGTCGGGGATCGAACCACGGACACTTAATGTGGGAACGGTATGCCTTTATTTTTCCACCTCTATGCAATGTTTTCCCATTTTTCATTAACTTCTGTTCATCACTTTCAATACAGAACTTCAACAATTTACCCTTGTGTTTGTTGAGGTGGTAGACAGTGGTTGTTGCAACACCAAACACCTCAGTCACACGCTGCACACTTACACTGCACACGCTGCACACTTACACTGCACACGCGCACACTTACACTGCACACGCTGCACCTTACACTGCACACGCTGCACACTTACACTGCACGCTGCACCTTACACTGCACACGCTGCTACTTACACTGCACACGCTGCACACTTACACTGCACACGCTGCACTTACACTGCAACGCTGCACACTTACACTGCACACGCTGCACACTTACACTGCACACGCTGCACACTTACACTGCACACGCTGCACCCACACTGCACACGCTGCACCTTACACTGCACACGCTGCACACTTACACTGCACACGCTGCACACTTACACTGCACACGCTGCACACTTACACTGCACACGCTGCACACTTACACTGCACACGCTGCACACTTACACTGCACACGCTGCACACTTACACTGCACACGCTGCACACTTACACTGCACACGCTGCACACTTACACTGCAACCGCACACTTACACTGCGCGCTGCACACTTACACTGCACACGCTGCACACTTACACTGCACACGCTGCACACTCACTGCAACGCTGCACCCACTGCACACACTGCACACTTACACTGCACACGCTGCACACTTACACCGCACACACTGCACATTTACACTGCACACGCTGCACACTTACACTGCACACACTGCACACTTACGCACACGCTGCACACTTACACTGCACACGCTGCACACTTACACTGCACACGCTGCACACTTACACTACACGCTGCACACTTACACTGCACACGGGCACACTTACACTGCACACGCTGCACACCCTACACTGCACACGCTGCACACTTACACTGCACACGCTGCACACTTACACTGCACACGCTGCACACTTACACTGCACACGCTGCACACTTACACTGCACACGCTGCACACTTACACTGCACACGCTGCACACTTACACTGCACACGCTGCACATTACACTGCACACGCTGCACACTTACACTGACTGACACACTGCACGCTCCCACACTGCACACGCTGCACACTTACACTGCACACGCTGCCACACGCTGCACACGCTCACCTCGCACACGCTGCACTTACACTGCACACACTGCACACTTACACTGCACACGCTGCACACTTACACTGCACACGCTGCACACTTACACTGCACACGCTACACACTTACACTGCACACGCGGCACACTTACACTGCACACGCTGCACACTTACACTGCACACGCTGCACACTTACACTGCACACGCTGCACACTTACACTGCACACGCTGCACACTTACACTGCACACGCTGCACACTTACACTGCACACGCTGCACACTTACACTGCACACGCTGCACACTTACACTGCACACGCTGCACACTTACACTGCACACGCTGCACACTTACACTGCACACGCTGCACACTTACACTGCACACGCTGCACACTTACACTGCACACGCTGCACACTTACACTGCACACGCTGCACACTTACACTGCACACGCTGCACACTTACACTGCACACGCTGCACACTTACACTGCACACGCTGCACACTTACACTGCACACGCTGCACACTTACACTGCACACGCTGCACACTTACACTGCACACGCTGCACACTTACACTGCACACGCTGCACACTTACACTGCACACGCTGCACACTTACACTGCACACGCTGCACACCCCTGCACCTCACACTCACTGCACACGCTGCACACTTACACTGCACACGCTGCACACTTACACTGCACACGCTGCACACTTACACTGCACACGCTGCACACTTACACTGCACACGCTGCACACTTACACTGCAACGCTGCACACTACACTGCACACGCTGCACACTTACACTGCACACGCTGCACACTTACACTGCACACGCTGCTACACTCTACACTGCACACGCTGCACACTTACACTGCACACGCTGCACACTTACACTGCACACGCCTGCACACTTACACTGCACACGCTGCACACCTGCACACGCTGCACACTTACACTGCACACGCTGCACACTTACACTGCACACGCTGCACACTTACACTGCACACGCTGCACACTTACACTGCTCTCAAGCTTCTCCAAGAACTTGACTTTCTGTGATATAGATAAACATAATAAATGCTTCCTCTTTTTCTGTTCACTATTACCCATAGGCCTTCTCGACATTAGGCCTTCTCGACATTTTCAACAATGTCTTCACACCAGAGAGGACAAAACATGTGAGTGGTTGTTGTTGACAACCAACTGAAGGATCCATTTATGGCGCGTCTTGTCAACACTCCAAAAAAACTCTCGGATTTTGGAATTTCGGATGAAGGATTTTTTAATGTATTTTTATATTTAGGGGGAAGCACTAAACACGTAAGGGTTACACAGTGCCTGAAGGATGGGAGGCAAGTAGGTTCGACCCAAGGGGAATGAAAAGTCCATTTCTTTAGATCAAGAGCCTCTCACCAGCATCAAGGAACCTCCCTGAGAAGGTAACCATAGGCAAGCTGCTTTGTTTTCACAGAATCCTCAACACAACTGCTAATATTGTTTCCTCGTCTATGCTGTTATTCGCCTTATCTTTCATAGACCGGTTTACTGATACTCGCTGCTCCAACTATCTGAATACATTTACGTAAGCGATATTCCTCATTTACAATGCGACATCCGGTATTTTTATTTTTCTGATACCTGTGTTTACTTTTATCACCTAGTTCAATCTTTCTCTTTATATTCTCACTCTCTTCTTTTACACACCCTTCCAAACTCCTCCAAAAAATTGTGTAAATTCTCTTCCGAAAAAACAAAAGCGCCATATCACCTACAAACACCAGTTCCAAGAACACCCACTTCACAGTAGTCACTTTTTAACCCCAACTTTCCTTATAAAAACCTTCAAAGTTATAAAGAAATTACTACCTATTACATACATTTGCAACACTACATTCTTCTTTTATTTACCTCATCATTTGCATTTTATAAATTTGTAAATGCGACGTGGTTGGCTTATTGGGTTTTAAGCCTTTTTACTACACGAGGGTCATTAAGACAACACATCACCTGGAATACCGATTAACTTATTACTATTAAATTCAAGGTAAAATTCAATTCGATTCAAGGTAATGGAGGATAGATCCAATTTCTGAGATTAAGATTCTCTCACCAGTACCAGTTCATCTCAATTGAGGGGAACAAATTAGACTCAGTATGTACACATATACACCTGTCGTGAGAGTGGAAGATACTTGCTACACGTAGCAGTCTCCGTCTTATAGGCTACCAGAAAGCTGAGTAGTTACTATAGAAGTGGAGCAGTTATATATGGGTTTATAAAGTTGCCATAGCTCACAACCGAAGGTAACCGGGTTAGAATCGCGGCAAGGCGAAACGAATGGCCAAGTCTTCTTTAAGATGTTTCTTTTATACATCTAACAACAGTTAGGGAGTTAGTTGAGTGTTGAAGGTCGATACTGAAGGGATGGCAGTATACATTAGAAAGAACTGAAATGGAAATATACTTTCGGTAGGACTGGTGAAGGTGCGACTTTAAAAGGGCAGGGTCAGTGATCCTGTGAGTGAGCACACAGACTTAAGAGCTACAATACCAATAACTGAGAGTGCAGATTTAGACTTACCCAGTATCAGCACCACACCGGTGGCCCAGCTCATATACATAAGGATGAGCCATGTTCAACCACACCCCATGCTTGTTTTGTGGCCCGGGGACTGCAGACACGCTGGGGACCTCTGAGGAAACACGTCTCTTTGAAAATTACCCTCTAGAACACGGGCTGACAAAATCATGTACAAAAAATCTCATTGAACATCTTGTTAGTCTCTCCCTACCAAATCAAAAACAGTTAACTATTAGCTAAGATTATACAGATTCTCAGATATGTTTAGTAGATTAGATTAGGTAATGCTACTGGTAAGTCTTGTGCAAAATTTAACACTGGCTTATCCAGAATTTGCATAAATCCAGGTCTCAAGAGTTATGCAGAAAAATATCGAAGAATAATAAACTTTTTCAGTGTATCGTATATCCACAAATTACAAGCGCTACTATGTGGCACAAGGTTACGATTTTATAAGGGGAGAGAGAGAGAGAGAGAGAGAGAGAGAGAGAGAGAGAGAGAGAGAGAGAGAGAGAGAGAGAGAGAGAGAGAGAGAGAGAGAGAGAGTTAGTCCCTTGTCAACCCCTTGGCTATGTTGGATCGTCTGACCACAAGGCTGTTTTTACGACACTTAAATCCCAACAGAACGAGGTGAGAAGTCCACACGCACAACCTGGCTATGGGAAAGAGGTAATTGGGCAGCCCTTTGGTGTGAGCTCGCCACCACCGATTGGAATGCTCTTCTCCAAGGTGATGTTGACAACCAAGTGAAAGCCTTCACTGGACACATCCTTAATCTACAACAAGAACACATCCCTCACCGGCAGTATGTGACGAAGCCTACAGAACAGCCTTGGCTTGGCTTTCGTTGTAGAGAGGCTGCTACTGCTAAGTACAAGTTGTGGCGAAGGTATAAGAGACATCCTACCACCTATAACAGGAACTTGAACAGGCAAGCTTGTAGGCATATGGGTGAAGTTCAAAAGTTGGCCATCGCTAAATGGGAGGTGGACACAAAAAGAAAGCTAGCATCAGGTAGAGTGGGCTTCAAAACCTGGCGGTCCCTGGTCAAGGACAGACAAGGTTATCTGCCTGATGAACTTATTCCACCTCTAAATCGACAGGATGGGACCACCTTTACTAGTAGTCAAGAGAAAGCTGACCTCTTTGCCGAACAGTGGTGACAATAAGGCAGGAGGAGGTGCATCTTCTTCTTAATAAATCAGTTGACCAAGAAAAGGCTGTGGGCCCAGACAAGTTGAGCCCAAGATTGCTGAGAAGATGTGCAGACCAGCTAGCAGCACCTCTAACTCGCATCATTCAGCACTGCCTAGTAGTGTAAATGGTCTTCTCTGTGGAAAGAGGCAAATGTAGTCGCTGTTCACAAAAAGAAGAGCAGAGCAGAAATCAGCAACTACAGACCAGTGTCACTCCTGTAAATCACTGGCAAGATCCTTGAGACAATGATCTCAAGACAAATAAGAGAGTTTTTTGACTACCACTCACTACTTTGTGACCGTCAATATGGCTTCAGGAAAGGTTACTCTGTTGGTGATCTGTTGTTAAACCTCTTCACTAAATGACACCAGTCACTGGATTAATCCAAAGTCAGCTGTGTGGTAGCACTGGGCATTCTTGGTGCTCTCGACCGAGTGTGGCACCAGGGCCTCTTGGTAAAACTGCAAACACTGGGAATTGCAGTGATTACCTTCATGGGAGATCTCTAAGGGTAGTTCTCAATGGAACAGAATCAGCAAGACATCCTATTGGGGCAAGTGTTCCACAAGGAAGTGTGCTGGGACCATTGTTATGGAATGTCTACTTCAATGACCTTCTTCATCTCATCCCAGAATCCCATGCATATGCAGACGACTGTACTCTGACATTTACTTATCCAAGAGAAGAAATTCAAGCTGCTCTAAGCTACATCAATCACCAGCTAAGAGCTATATCAGCCTAGGGAAACCAGTGGCAGATAACATTTGCACCTGAGAAAACACAAATGATAATAGTCTCTAGGCACCATGATGGTAATGCCGGAGCAGTAGTAAGTATGATTGGGAGAATGTTGATACCTGGGGAAGAAGTTGATATCCTTGGGGTGAAATTTGACTCCAAACTGACCATGTAAAATCACGTTGTAAATCTTGCAAACAAGGCAGCCAGGAAGCTTACAACACTTCGACGTATCTCGCATCTGCTTGAGTCTGCCCCACTTTCTTGGTTTTCCTGCCCCCATGTCATCTGCGACTGCTTGACAGAGTAGAGAACAGAGCAAGACGTCTCATCTCTCGCCTGGACCCATCCTGGATAGATCTGTCATTTCATCAGAGACTTCAACACAGGAGGGATGTGGGTGGCCTTACTGTTATGTACAAGGCCACTTCGAGGACAGCGAGAAGCAAGCTTCTATACCACAAGACGGGCAGAAAGCAGCAACTTCACTCTGGCTGTAACCTTCTCCAGAACATCACTTCATCTGAGATCATTTATTCCCAGGATGACTCGAGTCTGGAACACGTTCATACAGCCTAATGATGTCAACGAGATAAAGTCAGTTGATCAAATGAAAATGCTGACCCACAGATGGCTCCAACTTCATCCTGTTCCCTACTTATATGTTTCATAACAATAAAAATGATTTCAAATGAGTTGATGTAGGTAACAGTTCTTAGCTTGTCAATAAAGTTAGGAATCCTTAACTTGTCAATAGCTTGTCAATAAAGCTAGGGATCCTTAACCTAACCTCGTCAAACCCTGTGTAAAGAGAGAGAGAGAGAGAGAGAGAGAGAGAGAGAGAGAGAGAGAGAGAGAGAGAGAGAGAGAGAGAGAGAGAAATTAAAGTTTCAGAAGGACCATCAATGCTTTCCTTGCAGTGTTCACCAGGGACTCAGCCTCCACCCGTAAGCTCCACCTAACAGTTAAAATAGATACCTGTGTTTTAGCTGAGTGTTGTGGGTATATTATGTTAAACAAAATACAATAATCAGGATAAAAATGAACTCACCAAGGAAGCACCAGGCAGCTACCACTAGCCTCCAAAACAGGACCTTCATATTTGAAACACTGAGCGTGGGTGTTCAATACTTGAAACACTGAGCGTGGGTGTTCAATACTTGAAACACTGAGCGTGGGTGTTCAATACTTGAAACACTGAGCGTGGGTGTTCGAAGCTCCTTGTAGTTGTGTCTTACAGCTGCATTAATGATAAGACGGAGCCCCTTATAGCTCCGTCTTATCATTAATGCAGCTGTGATTCCCAGACAATGTCTCATAGTTTGCTTCTTATCACCCACTCATAACTTCTTTCTATTTCACTCTCCATCTTACCAATCCGACAAGTGATTAAATAACCTCTATTTACTCTTTATTTTTTATTCTGATGTTAATTTCTGAACATTAATCTTGTCATTATTGAGGACGAGCCATTTTCTGTTTACCCCAGAAATATGTCCTGCAAAGGACCCCCAGAAATATGTCCTGCAAAGGACCCCCAGAAATATGTCCTGCAAAGGACCCCCAGAAATATGTCCTGCAAAGGACCCAATGGAAATAAGCCACTTTGTCTGACCTTTTTGTGTTATCCTGGGTGGTTCTCTACACATATGATAATCTATGTAACCGTATTTGTGTATACCTGAATAAATGACTTGCTGTGACGAGAGTTGTTTCTGTGTTCACGTTTAATACATGTTGGAGGGGAAGCCGAGTGAAAAAAATGCAAATCCAAATAGAGAGTCACAGTATATACGATCATATGCTTCCCTATTTCTAACATGAACAAATTATACCTATTTTGGGTTAGATAAGACCAGTACGAAAATCATTCTCAAATTTATCATTGGCATTTAATACTTCAACAAAGTGACTCTTGTAGGGGGGGCGGGGTGCCATCATGCTGATGATGGGCTCTTGAGCCGAGGAATTAGTGACCTTCCCTCTTGTCGGATCAAACCTGATTACCTCTCCTGCATGGCCCATATGGGTTTGGCGCTTTCTTGTGAATATACGTAATTAGAAGACTAGGTTTCGTAAATCCGATTTGATGTAAAAGTCACCTGGTTAAATCATTATTATCATTATAATCATAACTAGGCGCTAAACCCATAAACCTGGTTAAATTAATGAGTTCTTTTATCCATTTCATATAATTATTATTCTGTTTTTATTATTATTATTATTATTATTATTATTATTATTATTATTATTATTATTATTATTATTATTATTATTATTATTATTATTATTATTATTATTATTATTATATTTCGAAAAATAAATTGCAACCTCTTATGGGTGATACAGCAGAGGTGGTTAAAGATGTATAGCAGAGGTTAAGAGCTGAGGTTAAGTGAAGATGCAAAGCTAACATAAAACTTGGTGCTAAAAAAAAGGCAGTTTTTTTTTTTTGTCAGGGTTAGGGTTTTTGGGGAGGAGGGCAGTTAGTGCATCAGGGAGCTGAGGATGTCGCAAGTGAATTCTACCTATTACAGCCACTTGGGAGTCCTCACAGAAAGGCGCTGGGTATTTTTCCACATGGTATCCGTGTATAAGTCGTCGTGTGGCCCAGTCGTAATCGCGGAGTTTCCCACGCTTAACATTTATGGAAAGATGGTCAAGAATCCAACCGATCAATGCTGTTACCAGAGGTTTTAGGGTCTTTAACTTGAGCATTTTCGGTCTATATGTTCGTTGCCTTTAACGTTTGTCTCTCCAGAAATCAAGCAAAAAAAAAACTTTTTGCATGCTAGAAATCTGACACAACCACTGTTGTATACTAAGCACCATGGAATGCGGGGAACCATATTTCTGGATAGCTTAAACACACTTTGAGTCTGAAACAACTAATGAGATGGACATGGTTACAGTGTGCATGATAGCAATGAATATTGCATATATTTCAGCAGCGAAAATGCTGACCCACCTTATTAAATATGCTTGGATTATTATATTTGGAAAGACAGCTGTAGACCCTACTATATTTGAGTATTTGGAACTGTCAGCGTACACCCCATAGCATAAGGAATAGTCAGTGCAAGTTTGTAGCAGATATATTGGCCTTCGGGCATGGGAAGGAGGGAGGAGCAAACATGAATTATCGGAACTATGTTAAGAGGTAGGGAAAAGCATGAGATGGGATGAACGTAATGGAGACTCGAGAGGTGAAAAGCAAATTAAGAGATATTCCAGAGTTCAAACACAGGCTAAAGGGCCACAACGAATAGGGGTCGAATTTTCAACATCCTCCCATCATCATATATGAGGGAGATTACCAACAGACCTCTGGCTGTCTTCATGAGGAAGTTGGACAACTTCCTCAATTTATTCCTGATCAGCCAGGCTGTGGTGCATATGCTGGACTTTGTGCAATTGTCTGGTTGATAAAACCATCCACTGGGAGGCCTGGTCTGGACCCGGGCCATGATGGTGTTGACCCTCGGAACATTTTCTAGGTAGACTACAGGTAGGTAGGAAGACTAACATTTGTTATTACTGTGTACATATGAGGCTGATGATGATCACTAAAATGAACAAAATAAAGGCTATGTTGTAGACATAAACATAATCCCTGATCATGGAATGACATCAAGTTTAAGAGTAGTTGTGTCCCCATGGTCTACCTTGGTCAGAATTGGGGGGGCACGAAGTCTGGGAGGGGTTTACCTATCAGCCCCCAAAGTAAAGTGGGTTAAAGTTTTAAGTAAGTTCAGCCGAGTAAGACAGGTGACTTTTAGGGAGATGTTGGATTGTCATGACATTCGATGGTTAAGAAGGTCTGGAAACTTCAACATAACACATACTGGGATAAGGGAGCCACACGGATACATAATAAACTGTGGGATAATAGGGCGTCTCGGGAGGGTTATTGAGCTTGTTTTAGAGATAGAAAACCTGGAACTATGTGAGGCCCAGATGGCCGCGCGATCTATAGTGGGGTTGGAGAGTGGTCGCTGCAAATCATCAGTTCGGGTCTGCACAAGTTATAACAAAATCATCTACATTTTAGGATGACGAGATAATTGTGGGAAGAACCCAGTCACGTCCAATTAACAGTAATGATGAATAAATTAGTCTTAAGGATGCAGCTCTGCGGCAAAATAAGGGAAAAACTGGTGACTTAATTGAACACTGAAGTTCACCCTGATAGAAAATCTCTGAAGAAAAGGGACAGCCTGTCTTGAAGGCCTGACGAGTGGGCTAGGGACAAAAAAATGACAGCAATAGCTGAATGCTTGTCCACGAAGGTATTTTGAATGTATGTATCGAGTCAGACAAGGTTGATAATAAAGTGACCCTTTCTTAAAACAAATAGAGGGGAGAATTGTTATTATAATCAAAAGAAGCGCTAAACCTACGAGGGTCATACAGCGCAGCAGGGCAGGATCATAGAGTAGCAAGGGTGAAGAAAATAACAGAGAAGAGTTAGAAAGGGCTGTGAGTGCTAAAGGAAGGATTATCAGAGTCTGTGTAAGAAATCAGATGCTGTCAAAAAGTTGAAGAGGGAGACTGTGTCAAACATGGGTCTGTCAGCAATCATGACGTCAGAGGAAAATTCTGCGTACTCATTGATAGACAGGACAGTCCAATAGAATATGGGAAATTGAAAATGAAACCAGACAATTCTCACAGAGTGGAACAGGCTGCCTCTCCATGAGATACCCGTGAGACGAGTGTGTCTGATGCGGAGACGGGAGAGCGTGGTCTCCCAACCTCGACATCTATGACAAGAAGACGACCAGAAACCTAAACTTGGTTTGATAGAATAGATTTTGTTATGAGTCATATCAGACGAAAGTTGTTGCCAATGGTTGCGAAGTTGAGTAGAGATTACAGCAAAATAGTCCAAGAATGGAATACTACTTCTATATGAAACTGGGAGGTCATGGACCGCAGACTGCGCAGTCTTCTTGTTCATGGCCCTGAACATCAACATGATCAGGGACCCAACAGAAAACGATTTTTTTCATGCTAGTAATGCGGCACAACCAAAATTATATATGAAGAACTAGGGGATGAGGTGAATCAAATTTTTTTATAGCTTGCAAAGCACTAAAGGAGTCTGGGACAATTACAAACACTGAAGTAGGCACAGAAGGAATATGGATAATTGGAAAGAGAATGGCATACAGTTCAGCTGTAAAAAATGCCAGCCGAGTCTAATAAATGACCTGGCACTATGCTGTCCGGAAACAATGATTTAGAACCATCAGTGTACACTGCGACGGAATGAGAATGAGACCTTAATTGATTAAGAAAAAGAGAGCGAGAAGCAACTGTAGGGATTTGGGCTTTCACGCCTGGCAGTAAGTAAGAACAGACATGAACTGTCGGAACCTCCCAAGGTGGGAGGGAAAAGTTAGAAGCTAGTTGAACGTATAAAGGGGCAATTGAAAAGAAAACAAGAGCAAGCGAAGACGAAGAGAAAAGTGACGGAGTAAAGAGGGGTGACGGACAAATGATGGGCCTCTACTAACATCTGTTACTACCCTCTATGTAAAAGGATCGTGAAGGTCATGAGGACGGACAAAATAGCGGAGGCAATGAACATCATGATGATCGTTCAAGGATAGAACATTCGCTTCTGCGTATAGGCTCTCGACAGGTGGTGGATGGGATCAAGTTTAGAGTTACAGGAGAGGCCGCAGAATATATCTGGTCACCATAATCTGGCTTCGATAAAATTAGGGCTGAACGCAGTTGAAGGAAAGTTTGACGATTCGCTCCCATGAAAGATGAGCGAGGGTTTAAGGAGGTTCAGCCGGCTATGTCAAGTTGCTTTCAGGGAGGTAATGTGAGGTTTCAGGGAGGTAATGTGAGGTTTCAGGGACAATAGGCGATCAAACAGAAGGTCGAGAAATCTGCCCGTATCACATTCAGGGATACGTGAACCCCTACAAGTACAACGGAGTATCAGGGACAATTGGACGTCTGGTGAAAGTAATTTGTTGTGTTTTAGCACTAGAAAATTTAAACCCATGAGTAGTGGCCCAATGTTTCCCATTGGGCCAATTACTGTGGGTAAGGCGAAGTAATCAACCAAATATTAGATGGGAGAACAGATGCCAGATCATTTATATCAAGGAAAAAAAGCGTGGTGCTAAGGACACAACCCTGAGGGACACCTTCAGCTTAGACAAAGTCCAGGAAAGCAAATTATTAACCTGAACACGGAAATGTTTCTCAGATAAGAAGTTTGTAAGGAAAAATGGCAGATTGCCTCAGAGGCCTAAGGAGTGAGCTTGGGCCAAGATGTTATACCTCCAAGTAGTGTCATATGCCTTTTCAAGATTATAAAAGACTGCTATAATGGAGTGGTCACTAGCAAAGGCATTACGAACATATGTATCTAAGTGGAGTAAGGGGTCAGTAGTAGAGCGATCTTTATGAAAGGCATAAGCGAATGTTCTATCCTTGAACGATCATCATGATGTTCATTGCCTCCGCTATTTTGTCCGTCCTCATGACCTTCACGATCCTTTTACATAGAGGGTAGTAACAGATGTTAGTAGAGGCCCATCATTTGTCCGTCACCCCTCTTTACTCCGTCACTTTTCTCTTCGTCTTCGCTTGCTAAATACGTCTATTTACCAAACAGTCCATCACTTTGCAAACTGCAATGGTAAGAGCAATGGGATGATAGTGCGAGGTATCATGTCCCTAAGTACCTGGTTTAAGAAAAGGTAGAACAATGGCAGATTTCCACAGTTGGAGAAGAACTCCTTGTGACCAAATAAGATTGAAAAGACGTAAGAGGACAGCAAGGGCTGATGGATGTAAATGCTGAAGCATACGAATATGAATGCCATCAGGCCCACCCAGCTGCCTGATGGGCAAGTGGAAAGTGTTGACTCTAGTTCTATTATAAGGCTCTTCGCTGCTAGAAGAAAAGTCAAAGGGCAGTAACTCTCTGGTAGGCTTAGAGGAAATAAACGATGGGCATAGATGGGGCCCTTTAGAGATACTGACAAAATGATTTCCGATCTCCGTGGCAACTTTAGGAGGGTTTGCAACACTGACACTGGCAACCCAAAGAACTGGAGCCGGGTCTGGAGAGTACTTGCCACTCAATTTCCGTACTTTTCTCCAAACTGCACTCATAGAGGAAGCCGAAGTAACGGTAGAAACATAATCCTGCTAACAAGTGCGTTTAGCTTCACTGATGACACGTCGGGCGACCACTCTCGCCTGTTTAAAATCAAGGAGTCGTTCTGTGGTTCTATTGTAACGATATCGGCCCAAGGCACACACCTCTGAGAATGCCTTCTCGAGGTTTGAGGTATAGAATGTGAAGTGGCAGTTAAAACTGAGGTTCAAAGTAAGTGCAACAGCTCATCAGCAGAGGACGAAGAAGGTCCTCACTAAAAGCAGTTTGGCACGTGTACAGATTCCATTTCGCTCGTTCAAATTGCCAATGTGGGCTTTGAGGAGGGTGAGAATACAAATGGGAAGTAATGAGGATAGGAAAATGATCGCTGTCATGTAAATCTGGGAGCACAGACCAGGTAAAGTGAAGTGCAGTAGACGAGGAGCAAACTGAGAGATCAATGCAAGAGAGAGGGATTGAGTGCGAGGGTCAAAATGGGTGGAAGTATCAGTATTTAAAACATGGAGGGGAAGAAAAGTGAGAAGAGCCTCTAACTGATCACCACGAGAGTCACAGCGAGACACCCCATGAGGTTTGAACTTTGGGGACGTTTTAGGCTTTTGGAGAAGTAGAGAGTCGAAGGAAAGATGTAGTTGTGCGAAGTCTTGTAGACATAGAAACATGCGAGCGAGAAGAAGATTCAAGGACAAGATTAGGTATCGAGGTAGGGACCTCAGAGCCCAGGACTGCACAAACGTTAGAGAAAGATGTGACTGTGGAAGTTGTGACACTAGAGGAGATCGTGGAAGTAGGTACTACCGAGGCTAGAGGCCTCTTATTAACTCTAGAATAAGAAAGTAGTGGAAGTCTTCCGTGGAGGCGGAGATGAAAGACTGCCATGGCATATGTGGGACCTTTTTCTTTGAGACAACGAATTTCCTGTTCTTTTAGGTAAACTTGGCAACGGCGAGAATAAGCCGGGTGAGCATCGTTATAATTAAGGCAAGAGGGAGTCAGGCTGCAGGATGTATTTATATGGTTGGCAGCACCACAGACTGGGCATTCTGTCATTAACCTGCAATATTTCGCTGGGTGGCCAAAGCGCCAGCAATTTCTGCACTATTGTGGTGTAGGGATCAACTCTCGGACTTGGAGACGGTTTCCTGCAATATAAACTGAGGATGGAAGTTCTTGGCAGTCAAAAGTTAAGCCAGCTACATTGCAGGGAAAGCATCTCCGCCTGCAGGCAGGTAGTACATCAGTGTCCACTTTGAGAATTGGGAGATCTTGGAGGTCAAGATGCTCCAGAATGTCGTCGTCACATGTCTGGAATTCCCATTGAACAATGATATGAGTCAGAACTATGGTATCAATGCAAGAATTAAGAGAAATGTGTTTTCGAATTGTGACAGGAAAATCGTCGCTGGAGGTAAGAAAGGAAAGATTGTAAACCTGGCTAGCACTTTGTACAGTGAATGAAATGAAATATTTTGACCAACATGGAGCAGGAGTGCCTTGTTGATACTGATACCACGATCTGAAAGATAGGAGAAGTTGGTTGCAGAGGGAAACACTTAGTCCATTGTTTACTCTGAAACGTAGTGTGTATGGGCAGTGAGTGCCGTGCTGGTCTTTTCTGGGAAGAGTGAGAGGTAATTGAAGTAGGGTCATCCGTTAATGGTCGTGGTCGTTTAGGTGTGGGACCGGAGGTGGTCCGTCTTGAGATGGGCGGGCAATCTGAAAATCGTGGCACCATAAAGGGAGAAGCCAGAAGCATGGTCAAAGACGTGCGGAGGTCGGATGTATCAAAGAAGTCAGGTGAAACCTCGGTACCAGGAGCTGGCGATAGAACGCTACCATCAGAAGCTACAGGGGCATTAGAAAGGTCCGAAGAATAGTCCAATAATGAGGCAGGGTCGTAACAGGGTGCAGCAGCAGAAAGAGGCCCAGGAGGAGCAATTTCATCGATCTGGGATTCTCGCAGTCATTTTTTTTCTTTTTCTTTTTTAGAAAAAAAAGAAAAAAGGAAAGAAAAAAAGGAAAAAGGGGAAACATGGAGGGATAGCTCCTAGGAGGAATGAAAAGGTCGTAAATCCCCCTTCTGTGCCCAAGAAAACCTCAGCGCTGCCAGTAGTGCAGATGCAGCATAGAACCCGTGCCATACCCTACCCTTCATGCCAGTAAACCAGCAATCCGGGATAGCAACCTCACATCTACTGAGCCACCTCAGCGGACAAAAGAGAGGGCGGTCGGATACCCGCCACAGAGCATGCCTCCTTTGGCCACCACCTCCCGGAATCCAACAGGCAACCTCCAGAGACACCCATCACCCGAAAGACACCAGAAGCCTCTCCCTGGGAGACCAGAGAGGGATCAGGACATCCCCAGGTGATCCATTTTCCACGGCAAACTACACCACTACCAAGGACCTCAGCAGAATGGGATGGTCCACAGTACCCTTTCCCCTTCCCTACCTGAGGGAAGGACCCCAAAAGCTGAAAACAGGAAAGGGAGAGGGGAGGGATAGGAGGTAATTAGGTTCAGTCAGAGGAAGAAAACTAAAAGGTCCAATTCTTCAGACCAAAAGCCTCTTTACCCTGACAAGGAGCCCCCCTTAAAGAGGAGGAGGAGATAAACAGTTTTGGATTTCTAAATAGGTTCCGAAGAGGTTATCGACTAAAAGTTCTAACAATTTACGAACAGCACTGATAACAGTGATGGATATACAGTGAGAAATCTTGTCTTGAGGTACCTAGTTTACGAACACTGAGGAGTTCTGAAGTTTTTCTCTCTAGGGGCAAAACATCTTTGGAAGACAAATATTGTAGGATGCAAGTGTTGCATCTCTATCATTAAGTTCAGCTGCCATAGATTGGCATGCAACAATGATGCAAGTTCCCAAAACATGACGGGGACATTGTACGAGTCATTATTACGAGATATAAAGTCCAGTGGGGCGGTGTTCGACTTGGGTTCGGGTTCAAGAAAAGAGGGGAGGAGGGAGAGGAAGTTAATGTAGTCTTTGGAAAAATAGAAAGTGATTGCCAGTTGCTTTCATAACCTGAGAGGGTCTTTTACTTTTTCACCGAGAATGGTAAGAACGGGAGCAGGGTTAGCTATATACTTGTCTGCTAACTTTCGTACTTTTTTTCCCTGCTGCACACAAAGATAGCGGTATTTATGGTGGATATATAAGCATATCAACAAGCTCGTTTAACTGTCCGTCCCATGTGATGTGTGTGTACGCTGTCTCTCGTTTGTACTTTAAGAAATGGTCTACGGTAGCAGCGTGTTTCAAATGAACTATATCGGCGCAGGTACGAGCGAACTTAGCTGCAGATTACCATGGTAATGAAGAGATGTAACAACTCGTCTGCAGATAAACTGAGAGGGGCAGTTAAAGAAGTGTGTAATTCGTGAGTTCGAATTGCCATCGAGATCGGAGAATGGGGGAGGTGTAAGAACAAGAATATTATTATTATAATAAAAAAGAAGGTGCTAAACACACTAGGAGTCAAGAACGAGAATAAAAATAGGGAAATAATTGCTGTTGTGTTGATCATTTCTCATGGTCCAATCGGATTCTAGTGCTAGTGCAAGCCACCAGGAGTCATACACCCCCACTCTTGGATCCGCAGGCAACTTCTAGTAGTACCTTTTTCATCAGAGGACCTGCCAGATAGACACCACCTTACAGGAAGGTCACCTGATGTTCTTTAAAATTATTCAGCTTCCACAATCCTACCATTGAATGCTACATCAGGAAAAAACCGATGGTGATTCCTTTTCCATCTGTCCAGAAGCTGTATTTCACAGACGAGAAAACATGTCCACCAGTGAACCAAAAGCAGAGGGAGGATTAGGGGTTATTCAGACTTTTGATCCAAGGAAGTGGATAGGTTAAATTCGTCTTTGCCAGGGCAAGGGATCTCTTAAAGGTGGGATCCTTTTCATAAGAAACTGCAACTGAATTTACATTTCTTAAATCAATTTACATATGATTTTTCATAAAAATGATTTCTTTTATAGTATACTTTTACTCTAGGAAATATTATCTTTAGCATATTTTTTATTTTGTATTTCTGTATTGCGTCTCGGTAAGTCTGTCAGTCTTACATTAGTGTTTATTACTGAACTATCAAATAACGGGGAAAAATTGATAATAAATGCTCCTTTAGGTTCCATTATATGAATGGTTATACCTTACCGACAAGCAGATGAATGGTTATACCTTACCGACAAGCATATGAATGGTTATACCTTACCGACAAGCAGATGAATGGTTATACCTTACCGACAAGCAGATGAATGGTTATACCTTACCGACAAGCAGATGAATGGTTATACCTTACCGACAAGTAGATGAATGGTTATACCTTACCGACAAGTAGATGAATGGTTATACCTTACCGACAAGCAGATGAATGGTTATACCTTACCGACAAGTACATGGGTAAGACAAGTGTAACAGTTACGAACGAGTCTTATTGGGTTCTCTAGGCACTGAGGTATATACACCTAGGTGTCTATATTCCAGTGAGTATACACGGTTTATTTTAATCCATGTTTTTGGGACTGAAGTGTTCTTGATTAGTGTGCAGGTGCCCGTGGCCTGGTGGCACAAGCTCTCGCTTCACACGGTTAGGGTCCGGGTTCGATTCCCGGCAAGATTAGGTTAGGTAAGGTTCGTCAGGAAACAGAACAAGTGTTTCTTGACGTGGGTCTTAGTCAGATGATGACCCGCCGTTAGAGTTTTTGGTCATCTGACCGAGGCCTTCCGCTGGCTTACCGGTCCACCCCTTTAAAAATTATGGTCAGTTATAACCATTTAGTTATTCCCGGGGAAGGGGTAGAAACACTGGGTGTGTTTCCTTACACCGGTTGTCCATGTTCACCCATCAGTAAAATGGGTACCTGGGTGTTAATCGACTGGTGTGGGTTGCATCCTGGGATAAAACTGACCTAATTTGCCCGAAATGCTCAGCATAACAAGGGGCTTTCTATATAGTAGTATGTCATTGATGTCAGCTATGGTCTGTATACCTTGTACATGTACTTGTAGTAAATAAATATATTATTATTAATATTAATGACTCGTGTAGTTGATAGCTCTAAGACTCACCAGTCCTCTGGGTACTGGTTGCTTTAATTTAACTGTGTATATTGCTTATATACCCTCCTTATTTTCCGGTTTTATTATAACTACCCATGCATTGAGGCCTGAGATACGGTAACCACATCCCCAGACAAGACTGCAAATGACGGGATCATTACCACTCAGCTCGTGACAAGGATAATGTAGCCAACCTCGCCACGTAGCCAGCCTCGCCACGTAGCCAGCCTCGCCACGTAGCCAGCCTCGCCAAGTAGTCAGCCTCGCCACGTAGCCAGCCTCGCCACGTAGTCAGCCTCGCCACGTAGCCAGCCTCGCCACGTAGCCAGCCTCGCCACGTAGCCAGCCTCGCCACGTAGCCAGCCTCGCCACGTAGCCAGCCTCGCCACGTAGCCAGCCTCGCCACGTAGCCAGCCTCGCCACGTAGCCAGCCTCGCCACGTAGATAGCCTCGCCACGTAGCCAGCTTCGCCCCGTAGCCAGCCTCGCCACGTAGCCAGCCTCGCCACGTAGCCAGCCTCGCCACGTAGCCATCTTCGCCACGTAGCCAGCCTCGCCACGTAGCCAGCCTCGCCACGTAGCCAGCCTCGCCACGTAGTGCCTCGCCACGTAGCCAGCCTCGCCACGTAGCCAGCCTCGCCACGTAGCCAGCTTCGCCCCGTAGCCAGCCTCGCCACGTAGCCAGCCTCGCCACGTAGCCAGCCTCGCCACGTAGCCAGCCTCGTTACGTAGCCAGCCTCGCCACGTAGCCAGCCTCGCCACGTAGCCAGCCTCGCCACGTAGCCAGCCTCGCCACGTAGCCAGCCTCGCCACGTAGCTAGCCTCGCCACGTAGCCAGCTCTCGCCACGTAGCCAGCCTCGCCACGTAGCCAGCCCGCACGTAGCCAGCCTCGCCACGTAGCAGCCTCGCCACGTAGCCAGCCTCCCACGTAGCCAGCCTCGCCACGTAGCCAGCCTCACCACGTAGCCAGCCTCGCCACGTAGCCAGCCTCGCCACGTAGCCAGCCTCGCCACGTAGTCAGCCTCGCCACGTAGCCAGCCTCGCCACGTAGTCAGCCTCGCCACGTAGCCAGCCTCGCCACGTAGCCAGCTTCGCCACGTAGCCAGCCTCGCCACGTAGCCAGCCTCGCCACGTAGCCAGCCTCGCCACGTAGCCAGCCTCGCCACGTAGCCAGCCTCGCCACGTAGCCAGCTTCGCCACGTAGCCAGCCTCGCCACGTAGCCAGCCTCGCCACGTAGCCAGCCTCGCCACGTAGCCAGCTCGCCACGTAGCCAGCCTTCGCCACGTAGCCAGCTTCGCCCCGTAGCCAGCTTCGCCACGTAGCCAGCCTCGCCACGTAGCCAGCCTCGCCACGTAGCCAGCCTCGCCACGTAGCCAGCTTCGCCACGTAGCCAGCCTCGCCACGTAGCCAGCCTCGCCACGTAGCCAGCCTCGCCACGTAGCCAGCCTCGCCACGTAGCCAGCTTCGCCACGTAGCCAGCTTCGCCACGTAGCCAGCCTCGCCACGTAGCCAGCCTCGCCACGTAGCCAGCCTCGCCACGTAGCCACCCTCGCTACGAGCCCCGCCACGTAGCCAGCTCGCCACGTAGCCAGCCTCGCCACGTAGCCAGCCTCGCCACGTAGCCAGCTCGCCACGTAGCCAGCCTCACCACGTAGCCAGCCTCGCACGTAGCTCAGCCTCGCCACGTAGCCAGCCTCGCCACGTAGCCAGCCTCGCCACGTAGCCAGCTTCGCCCGTAGCCAGCTCGCCACGTAGCCAGCCTCGCCACGTAGCCAGCCTCGCCACGTAGCCAGCCTCGCCACGTAGCCTAGCCTCGCCACGTAGCCAGCCTCGCCACGTAGCCATCTTCGCCACGTAGCCAGCCTCGCCACGTAGCAAGCCTCGCCACGTAGCCAGCCTCGCCACGTAGCCAGCCTTGCCACGTAGCCATCTTCGCCACGTAGTCAGCCTCGCCACGTAGCCAGCCTCGCCACGTAGCCAGCCTCGCCACGTAGTCAGCCTCGCCACGTAGCCAGCCTCGCCACGTAGTCAGCCTCGCCACGTAGCCAGCCTCGCCACGTAGCCAGCCTCGCCACGGTAGCCTGCCAGCCCGCCACGTAGCCAGCTTCGCCACGTAGCCAGCCTCGCCACGTAGCCAGCCTCGCCACGTAGCCAGCCTCGCCACGTAGCCATCTTCGCCACGTAGCCAGCCTCGATACGTAGTTAGCCTCGCCACGTAGCCAGCCTCGCCACGTAGCCAGCTTCGCCACGTAGCCAGCCTCGCCACGTAGCCAGCCTCGCCACGTAGCCAGCCTCGCCACGTAGCCAGCCTCGCCATGTTTAGTTTATCACACAAAATTAAATAATTTATAGAACGAACGTTCGTTGATATATTCATTCTTACATTAATAGGGAAGGGAGGGGGCGGCGCTAAACCCGTAGGGATCATACAGCGCCTGGGAGGAATGGGAGGCAATGAAGCTCATTCCCCTTTCAAGTCCGATTCCTTGGATCAAGAGCCCATCACCAGCGCCAAGGAATCTACGATAAATACTAGTACGCTGTACCATTGTACTATTAAACTGTTATTAATTTCATTGATTTAATACCATAATGTTCATAGTGTTTATGACTACACTTAAATTCTTTAAATTCTCTAATCCTAATTACAATAAATGTCTCTCAGTCTATGCCATAGAATACAAGATATATTTACAATAATTAAATAATTTTCAAAAGTGCGTTAGTATAGGTTAGATGAGTGTAGGCCTCTCGGGGCATACTTATTTTTCAAAGGGGTGGACTAGAAAGCCAGTGGAAGGCCTCGGTGAGATGACCAAAAGCTCCAGTGCGGTCATTATATGACTTAAACCCGCGTCAGGAAGGAAACACTTGTCTTGTTTCCTGATAAATCTTATCTAACCTAACCTCACTTTTATATATGCTTAGGATTTACTTTAATCTCGTTCTAAGGATTAAATTATTCTTGACTGATAGCGAACCAGTTACATGCAGCTTTAATGACCCTCATGTAGTCGATATGCTTTAAACCTAATTAATCTCACTTAACAACTAGGGATGACTAATGTTAAAACAGGTCTTAAGTTCGCCCATCACATCAACTTTTTCCTTCAAGACAAATTATCTTAACGAAACATTCTACAAATAATTAACCAGGTATTATCCTGTACCAGCAGGTCACATGTTTAAGCAGGTCACATGTTTAAGCAGGTCACATGTTTAAGCAGGTCACATGTTTAATCCTAAAATGTAGGATTATATTCCATCTCGTCAATCGTTGATCAATGACATTGTTAGTACCAATGTCTCCTCTAATGTAATATTTCTTGGATATGACGAAAAAATGTCGAAAAAAATAACAACGTATGTTTAAACACCGACATTTTTTTAATGAGCATTGCCAAAACACCATTTTCTCTGGCGTCTATACAAAATTTCATTGGTTTTTACTTTAATACAAGTTATGTATTTTAATTTAAAAAAAAAAAAATTGTCAAAAGTTAGGTCAGAAATTGTTGAAAGTTTCTGCTTTACCAATGATATCCGGCCACTTCTAAACAAAAATGAAGTACTTTCTTAAAGATGGATTAAAGAAAGTCACTTATACTTAAGTTTGGATCGGTTTCAATTGTCTCTGGCAGACTGTACCTCGTAAATACTCTGGATCATTTCTTAGGAAGTCATTTTTGTTACCCTCCGCCAGCTGGTCTATACACTCGACCAGTTCTCAATATTCTGTCATCTACACTGCTTTTACGTTTATATATTACAAACTAACACGTCTCCTCTGTAAATAAATACATAAGAAACATATTATTATTATTATTATTATTATTATTATTATAAAAAAGAAAGGGTTGCGAGGAGTGCTAAAGGAAGTGTCATCAAAGTTTGCATAGTGAATCAGTTGCTGTCAAAATGTCAACAAGGAAGTCCGTCAAAGGCGGTTCCGTCAGCAAGGATGGAAGATAAAGTTAGAGTGGTGACAACGTGGGCTGTGTGTTCGTTGACAGACCGGGCAGTCCAATAGAATATGGCCAACCGAAATTGTAACCTGACAATTCTCACAGAGTGGAACAGGGCGCCTCTCCATGAGATACCCTTGAGTAAGTCGAGTGTGCCCGATGCGAAGATGGGAGAGCATAGTCTCCCAATCTTGACATCGATGACAAGAAGATGACCAAAAAGCTAAACTTGGTTTGATAGAATGTAATTTGTTATGTGTCATATCAGACCAACGTTGTTGCCAACGGTTGCAAAGGTGGTTAGACATTACAGCAAAAATAGTCCGTGAACGGAACACCTCTGTATGAAACTGGAAGGTCATGTACTGCTGACCGCGCAGCAGTGTCTGCCTGTTCATTGCCCTTAACGTCAACATGACCAGGGACCCAACAGAAAACAATATCTTTGTTTTTGCTAGAAATGCGGTGTAACCAAAGTTGTATATGAAGAGCCAGGGGATGAGGCGAATCAATTTTTTTAATGGCTTGCAAAGCAGTAAGGGAGTCTGAGACTCCCTTATATGCATAGATGTATGCATAGATGCATACAATTCAACTGTAAAAATGCTAGCCGAATCTAATAAATGCCCTCGCACTACGCTGTCCAGAAAAACCGATGCAAACCCAATACTGTCGGAGGATTTAGAACCATCAGTGTACACTGCAACGACATGAGAATGAGAGTGGAAGTGATTAGGAAAAAGAGAGCGAGAAGCAACTGTAGGTATTTGGGCTTTCGTGCATGGCAGTGGGAAAGAACAGACACGAACTGTTAGAACCTCCCAAGGGAGGAAGGGAAAAGTTGGACGGAGTAAACAGGGGCGATGAACAAACAAGGGACCTCTACTAATCTCTGTTACTATCCTTCATATGGAAGGATTGCAAAGGTCATGAGAGTGAACAAAACAACGGAGGCAATGAGCATCACGGCGATCGTTCAGGGATGGAATATTCGCCTCTGCATAGAGGCTCTCAACAGGTGAGGAGCGAAAAGCACCTAGGCATAAACATAATCCCTGATGATGGATGGGATCAAGTTTAGAAAGAGTTGCAGGAGAGGCCGCTGAATATATCTGGTCGCCATAATCTAGTTTCGATAAAATTAGGGCTGAATGCAGTCGAAGGAGAGTTCGACGATCATCCCCCCATGAAAGATGAGTGAGGGTTTTAAGGAGGTTCAGCCGGCTATGATAAGTTGCCTTCAAGGAAGTAATGTGAGGTTTCCAGGATAAGTGACGGTCAAACAGAAGGCCGAGAAACCTGACTGTATCACATTCAGGGATGCATGAGCCATACAGGTACAAAGGAGAATCAGGGACGATAGAACGTTCAGTGAAAGTAATTTTGTGTGTTTTAGTACCAGAAAATTTAAACCTATGAGTAGTGGTCCAGTTGGAAACATAGAGTGATGACCAAATATTTGGTGGAAGAACAGATGCCAGATCATTTATAGCATGGATAAAAAGTGTGGTGCCAAGGACACATCCCCGGGGGACACCTTCAGCTTGGACAAAGTTCGAGAAAAACAGATTAACCCGAACACGGAAATGTCTCTCAGATAAGAAGTTTGTAAGAAAAAATGACTGATTGCCTCGGAGGCCTAAGGAGTGAGCTTGAGCCAAGATATTATATTTCCAAGTAATGTCATATGCCTTCCCAAGATGAAAAGATGGCGATAACTGAGCGGTTTTTGGCAAAGGCATTACGAACATACGTATCTAAATGGAGTAAAGAATTAAAAGTAGAACAGCCCTTAATAAAGCCATATTGACTATTGGAGACACTATTGTGTATCTCTAAATACCACATCAAATGTCTACTTATGAGACGTTCCATCACCTTGCAAACTACACCGGTAAGAGCAATGGGACGGTAGCGGAAGGCGTCATGTCCTGAAGTACCGTTTACGAACAGGTAGAACAATGGCAGATTTCCACAGCTGGGGAGGAACTCCTTGCGACCAAATAAGATTAAATAGACGTAAGAGGACAGTAAGGGCTGACGGATGTAAATGCTGGAGCAAAAGAATATGAATACCATCAATCCCAGCTGCCGATGATCGGCAAGCAGATAGTGTTGACTCTAGTTCCAGAAGTGTAAAAGGCACATTGTAAGACTCTTCTCTGCTAGAAGAAATGTCTAAGGGCTCTAACTCTCTGGAGAAAAGAAACGAGGGACATAGATGAGTCCCTGAGAGATACAGGCAAAATGATTACCAGTTCAATGGCAACTTCAAGAGAGTTTGCTATAGAGACACCAGCAACCAGAAGAATGGATGCTGCATCTGGAGAATATTTGCCATTCAGTTTCCGTACTTTTTTTCAGACTGCACTCATAGAGGAAGCTGAAGTGACGGTAGAAACATAATCCAACAACAAGTGCATTTACCTTCATGGATAACAGTGGGAGACCACTCTCGTCCGCTTAAAATCAAGGAGCCACTCTGTGGTTGTACGAGCCCAAGCAGGAGACCACCAAGGCACGCATTCCTGAGAACGCCTGCCCGAGTTTGGGGTATAGTACGTGAAGCCGCAGCTTAAATTGAGGTCGAAAATAAGTGTAACAGCTCATCAATAGAGGATGAAGAAGGGTCTTCACTAAAAGCAGTTTGATGTGGGCTTCGAGGAGGTGGAGAATACGAATGAGAAGTAAGGAGGATAGAAAATGATCACTGTCATGTAAATCTGGGAATACAGACCAGGTAAAGTCAAGTGCAGTTGATGATGAGCAAACTGAGAGATCAGTGCAAGAGAGAGATTGAGTGCGAGGGTCAAAATAGGTGGGAGCACCTGTATTTAAAACATCGAGGGGGAGAGAAGCGAGGAGAGCCTCTAATTAAATGCAGCAAGAGTCACAATGAGGCCCTCCCAGGGGAAATGGTGAGCATTAAAATCGCCTAGTAACAGAAGTTATGGTGGTAATGAAGAAGCCAGAAGCTCAACATCTGTGATAGATAATACTGGAGGAGAGAGAAATATAAAGAACAGACCGTATACCACTTATTCAAGTAGATACACGCTGCGGTGGTATGAACAAAGATCTGATGGTATGGTATACCAGTGAATACAAGGAGTGCACTTTCATTAAAGATTCCATCGGGAAAAAGATCCGATGAGACGGGGCAGATAACAACAGAGTGTAATTTGGGTTCTTAAAGAATTCGATATTGTTTATTTAGACTTTCGTAAGGCTTTTGATAGAGTACCGCACCAGAGACTGTTAAAGAAAGTGGCAGCTCATGGCATTGGGGGAAAAGTGCTGTCATGGATCGAGACATGGCTCACCAATAGGAAGCAGAGAGTGTGCATAAATGGGGTTAAATCCGAATGGGGACTTGTAACAAGTGGTGTTCCACAGGGATCAGTCTTAGGCCCATTGTTATTTATAATATATATCAATGACCTTGACGAGGGAATTACTAGTGATATGAGCAAATTCGCCGACGACACGAAGATAGGTAGGATAATTGATTCAAACATAGATGTCATAGAACTTCAAGAAGATTTAGACAAACTTAATTCGTGGTCAGAAAAGTGGCAGATGCAGTTCAATGTAGATAAATGCAAGGTTCTGAAGCTCGGGAGTGTCCATAACCCAAGCACTTATAAGATAAATAACGTAGAACTTAGCCATACAGATTGCGAGAAGGACTTGGGGGTGATGGTAAGCAGCAACCTTAAACCAAGACAGCAATGCCTAAGCGTACGTAATAAGGCAAATAGATTACTGGGATTTATATCAAGAAGTGTTAGCAACAGAAGTCCAGAGGTTATATTACAGTGGTGACCTGTTCTTAGCTCAGTGGTGACCTGTTCTTAGCTCAGTGAAGACGTGTCTAGTGTACTCCCTGTGGACTGAATCAAGATGCCCCCTATTGAGCAACTTTACCAGCAGCTTAAGGAGGAATTGAGGGTAGCGAAGCTTGAGATACGGCGATTGACGGAGGAAAACAAGAGGATTCGTAGTAGTCCTCCTGTTGTGAGTCCTCAGGTCAAGAAGGGAACCTGGGCAGTGGCAGCATGGAACGAAGTTGAAGATCAAGAAGACGAATGGAGAGGTAGTAACGACGAAGAAGAAAGAGACTGCTGTGGAAACTTCGAACTCCTTTTCTGTGCTACCAGACGAATGTGAGTCGACTACTGGGAACGTCACGACGAACTGTACCAAGGAAGGTAAAAACATTGTTGTTGTTGGGGATAGGGCCTTCTGCTTGACAGATAGGAGTAGGAGACAGAGGGTTTGCTTTCCTGGGGCTGGGATGGAAGACATTGTTAGCCGGCTTGACAACATCATGCATGGTAATGGGATCAATCCTATTATCTGCCTCAGTGCTGGAGGCAATGATGTATCCAAGCGTAGAAGTGAGGATTTAGTTAGTAGGTATAAGGCAGCAATAGACATCATTAGGAAGAAGGGAGGGAGCCCTGTTATATGTGGCATTTTGCCAAGAAGGGGTGTTGAAATGAATGGCTGTCCAGAGCGATTGGTATAAATTGCTGGCTGGACAAACACTGTAAGGATAATGCAGTCCCATTCATTGACAACTGGGACCACTTCTATGGCCGAAATGACATGTATGCCAGGGATGGGGTT
>WNWK01025711.1:0-28245 GCA_009830355.1 Cherax destructor
AGGTGTTGAGACTTGTACATGGATATTTAACATCTGAAAATTTGTTATCCTGGTTAAGGAGTGTGAGGTGGTTTGTACATGGTAGAATAGTGAATTTGTGACTTTTTTGGGATATGAGTGAAAAAATTTTGTGAATAATTAATAAAAATGAAAGTGTATGCAGAGCAAAGTGTTGAAAATTTGTGTTATCCTGGGTTAAGTATCCATGTGTGAGTGAGTGAGGTGAATGGGGAGAGGAGATGCAAAGGAGGTTCAGTTAAGGAGTGTGAGTATTCACTTGTAAGTCTATAATAACGTAAAAGGTGAAATATGTAAGTAAAGATTAAAAGAGAGGCTTGTCAGCCTATCTTTTCGTTCTTTTTATTGAAATCGATTTTTTACCTTACCCCATAGTTACCATATTACCTGAAAACATGGAAAATTGTATCTTTTATATTTATATATGTATTAATAAATAAAATGTATTTTTTACTCTGTTAACCGATAATGTATATGTATTAATAAATAAATGACTAAAAATGTGTATTATTGTTAACCTACAATAATATTATATATGTTTTTTTTTATTGAAATCGAGAAAATTTCTATTCTATAGGGGGTTACCATATATCTGACTCTCCATAGAGGTCAAGTAATAAATATCAGAAGTAATATTGAAAAAAAGAAAAATTGGAAAAATGAAAAAATATCGAAAAATCGAGGAGCGGGGCGATCCGCAGAAGGCGCTGCAGCTCGGGGCGGCTCGACGCGGAAGGGCGGCGGGCGCGGCAAGGGGGAAAAAAAAAGGGGCAGGCCGGGAAATGGGGGGGGGGTGACCGGAAGTGGGGGTGGGGTTGGGTGGGTGGTACCGGAAGTGGGGTTGGGGGTTGGGGTGGGGGACCGCCGCCATTTTGAGTTCTACAGGGATGAGCCATACAGGGATGAGCCATACAGGGATAGCCCATTCGGGGAGTGAGTCTCTACAGGGATAGCCCTTCGGGGAGTGAGTCTCTACAGGGATAGCTCTTTCGGGGAGTGAGTTCTACAGGGACTTTCTACACTACTTATATATATATATATATATATATATATATATATATATATATATATATATATATATATATATATATATATATATATATATATATATATGTGTCGTACTTAATAGGTAAAACTTTCAATTAGCAAGAACTCATCTAAAATTAAGTCCTTTCAAAATTTTCTCTTATACGTTTAAAGATATATATTTTTCATTTACGTTAATGTAAAAATTTATAAATTTGCACCAAAAGAATCTTAGAAAACTCATCTAACAATATTATAACAAGCTCAATTTAATTTAGCCTAATCCTACTAAATATATTTTTGATACGTTTACAGTAATTTAATAATAATCAAACACAATGAAATATATTTTTTCGTTAGGTTCAGAATGATTTTTATGAAATTATTGCATATATATATGTCGTGCCGATTAGTAAACTTGCGATTTTGCTTAAATAGCAACGCTACCGCACATATAAGACAAGTGAAAATTGTGTATGCATACTCGCCAAAATCATTCTGAACCCAACGAAAAAATTCATTGTGTTTGTTATTATTAAATTAATGTTAACGTATCTAAATATATTTAGTTGGGTTAGGCTAATAGTTGTTTAATAAGGTAGTTTCAGCTTTGGTACAAAATTATAAATTCTTACATTAACATAAATTAAAAAAATATATATTTAAACGTATAAGAGAAATTTAAAGGACTTATTTTAGATGAGTTCCACTAATTGACCAGTTTTACCTAATCGGCACGACATATATATATATATATATATATATATATATATATATATATTGTCGTGCCGATTAGGTAAAACTGGTTAATTAGCAAGAACTCATCTAAAATTAAGTCCTTTCTAAAATTTTCTTTTTACGGTTAAAGATATATTTTTTTCATTTATGATAATGTAAGAATTTATAATTTTGTACCAAGAGAAACTTTGAAAACCTACCTAACCTTATTACAACAAGCGCAATTTAATTTAGCCTAACCCAACTAAATATATTTTAGATACGTTAACATTAATTTAATAATAAACAAACACAATGAAATATATTTTTTCGTTATGTTCAGAATGATTTTGGCGAAATTATTGCATACACAAATTTTCACTTGTCTTATATGGCAGGTGAACGTTGCTATTTAAGCCAAAATCGCAAGTTTTACCTAATCGGCACGACATATATATATATATATATATATATATATATATATATATATATATATATATATATATATATATATATATATATATATATATATATATATATATATATATATATATATATATATATATATATATATATATATATATATATATATATATATATATATATATATATATATATATAGGTACCACCTCTAGAATTTTACTGGGGACCCTCATTCCCAGAGAAGACAATAACGTACCTCAGGGAAAACACGAGGTTCTCCCCGAAGCTGTTTGAATATTTTCTTCTCCTACCACCCCCTATATATATTATATGGGTGCTTTATAAATAGACAGAATACATTGACAGAAAACATAAATTTGAACATGAATACATTGGTACAATATATCAAAGCTTATGAATCTACTCCAGCCCTCGAAGCAGGAAGCGAGCCCAGTATGCAGCATGCATTTTCCTCTGAATGGCCACACTGAGGCGCTGGAACATGAAAGTGGCTGCCCTTGGGTCACTGATGTTATCGATGAGTCTGGAACCCAGTTCTTTAAGGAAACGTGTTGCATTTTGTTCCCATGCTCCCAAGGTCTCTGATCCCACTGGGACAAATTGATACTGTTGGCTTATGTCCCTGTGTGTTGTGGGGTTCTTTTCATAGATTTGGTAATATTAACAGACGATGAGCTTGGGTTTTGGAGCGTTTAATGAGGCGTTGGATATATGGGAGCTGAGAGCCTATGCCTGTGTCCGTCTGCCTGCACTGAGTCCCCGATGGTAACCGAACACCAGCCCCTGGCGCTGAGGCATTCAAAAGGCAGGCCTATCATTGGCTGATGCCAGATCACATGGGCAGAGGTTGGAAATCACGTGAACAGCCGTGATGCAGCCGTTATAAGTACAACCCGTACAGCTCGGGCATGCTACGTATGCGCTCGACATACAACTACACAAACTAAGGACACAGGCAACAACTTTCAGCTGATTCTATACAATGTCAAAGTACACAACAGTTAACATTATACTTCACATGGATATTATCTTGACTGAACAATCTACATTACTATATGATGCATCTTGATACTTGGGAATTAATTAAATGAGCTCATTCAAGAATATCATGATAAAAGGGATAAAAAAAATTTAATTTGTTCGATCGAACTGTCTTCATGTGATCTACGAATTCTGAGGAAATAAATTACAAGAAGATAGTGATTAACAGACAAGGTAGATCTGGTGCACTCAAATCTATACTGTTAATTCTCAGAACTCGGAGAGAACGTAACACAAAAAAAAAATTTGAGTGATACTAAGTAGATATTATAACACACAGTTAAACGCTTACTACATATTTATCTATACAGGTTAGTTAACATTTAACCCCAACTCTGCTAGGGTGAGATTGATATAGGCTGTATAATTATCATCTCTGGGTGGATCAAACTCTGTTACAATAGGTAACTCAACTTGATTGAGGAGGATCTACACTGGTATCTACAAATGATACTTGAGGATTAATTAACACTTGTCGGTACGTAGGGAATAACGACATTCAGGTATAACTTCATCCCAGGTTACACTATTGGGATTGATGGAGCCTCAAAACATCAAGGACTTTCTTATTAGTTCTTTCTGCTAACCCATTACTGGCAGGATGGTGCGGAACAATGGTTGATTTTGTAATCTTGTAAAGTTTACACAAGTTTTCTAGGATCTCATTACAAAATTCACCTCCATTATCTGTTATGAGGGACTTAGGAGTGGTATGTCTACAGATTATACGTTCCTTAAACGCTTTAGCTACTGTCCCGGCAGTCTTATCTGGGATAGGAACTAACTCACAAAATCTGCAAAGTGATCGACCATCACACACAGATGTTTGTTTCCACTGAGGAACAAAGTTGGTCAACAGATCTAGTGCAACTCTTTCCCATGGCTCACTAGAAGAGGAAAGATCTGGATTGGATTAGGACCGGACATACCAGTAATATCGGTAGACATACGAGGCCAAAAGATTTCAATCTGGCTTGTTTCACAGAACGATCCATACCAGGATGTGCAACATCTGGACATCGTGAACAGCTGAAGGCTACTTTCACTAGTGACTGTGAATTACTAATTGGTATACTCTTCACTAGGATTACCAACCCAGAGGATACAGTAATTTTGGTTCAAGACAAAGTCACTAATGGGTGCTGGTTGCTTCACAGAGAGAATAAGATCTTTCTGGAGCAGGAATCGAACCACACCAGATCAAAAGGGGTCTTGTCTTTGAGAGTCTTTACATCCTCAGTACTAAATGGAGGATCGGCAGTTACTACACTGACATGACGCGACAAAGCATCAGCAACTACATTGGATTTGCATAACTGTAAAATTGCGTTCAGCCTTAGTAAGGACTCGGCTAGCAAATGCAAGTCGTCAGGCAAATTTCCCTTAACCTTTCTTCGTAGGACATTCCCATTAGCTCTGAAACTAGCCTTGTTGCTAACCTTGCACTTTCCCCTAATTTCTTGACGTGCTTGACTAGGTGTGGGTTCCAAACTGGTGCTGCATACCCAGTATGGGCCTGACGTACACGGTGTACAGTGTCTTGAACAATTCCTTACTGAGGTATCGGAACGCTATTCTCAGGTTTGCCAGGCGCCCATATGCTGCAACAGGTACCTGGTTGATGTGTGCTACCGGAAACGTGCTCGGTATTATACTCACCCCAAGATCTTTCTTCTTGAGCGAGGTTTGCAGTCTTTGGCCACCTAGCCTATACTCTGTCTGCGGTCTTCCTTGCCCTTCCCCGATCTTCATGACTTTGCATTTGGCGGAGTTAAATTCGAGTAGCTAGTTGCTGGATCATTTGTCCAGCCTGGCCGGGTCTCTTTGTAGTCCTGCATCATCCTTATCTGATTTAATTCCCCCTCATTAACTTCACATCATCTGTGAACAGGGACTCTTCTGAGTCTATCCCTTCCATTATGTCATTCACATATACTAAAAATAACACTGGTCCTAGGACCGACCCCTATGGGACCCCGCTCGTCACAGGCGCCCACTGTGATACCTCATCCCATGACATGACTTGTTGTTGCCTCCCTGTCAGGTATTCTCTGATCCAGTGGTGTACTCACCTGATTGTACTCACCCCAATTGTGGTTGCAGGGGTCGAGACTCAGCTCCTGGCCCCGCCTCTTCGCTGTCCGCTACTGGGTCTCTGCTCTACCTGCTCCATGAGCTTTATCATACCTCGTCTTAAAACTGTGTATGGTTCCTGCCTCCACTATATCTTTCTCAAGACTATTCCACTTCCTGACTAATCTGTGGCTGAAGAAATGCTTCCTAACATCCCTTTGACTCATCTGAGTCTTCAGCTTCCAGTTGTGTCCCCTTGTTTCTGTGTTCCTCTGGAACATCCTGTCACTGTCTACCTTGTCGATTCCCGCAGTATTTTGTATGTCGTTATCATGTCTCCTCTGACCCTTCTTTCCTACAGTGTTGTTAGTCCTATTTTCAACCTTTCTTCATAGGACAGACCCCTGTGTGTGTGTGTGTGTGGATTGTGTGTGTGTGTGTGTGTGTGTGTGTGTGTGTGTGTGTGTGTGTGTGTGTTTTGTTTGGAGCGGTTGAAGAGTTGTAGATGCACCACGATATTTTCATGAATATAACTTTCATTGAGAAAACATTTGTATACGGAAATATTTTTGTCACTCCTGTTTTCTCAGTATATATATATATATATATATATATATATATATATATATATATATATATATATATATATATATATATATATATATATATATATATATATATGTATATATATATATATATATATATATATATATATATATATATATATATATATATATATATATATATATATATATTCTTTTAATGAGCATGCTAGCACCCATGTAGGAGCACCTAGTGAAGCGTTTCTGGTTGAATCTGTAGTGTAACAATGAACTACGTATATGCACTATGTTTATGTTTTTGGCTTTATGTCTGGGTATCAGAATAATCTAAATTTCGTCGTATTCAACTATACGAGTATTTTACACGTTGATCACTTATGTAAGTGTCGACATCATGGAACCATTTTTGATAAGAATAATTTAATAATTTTTTTGTGAGTGATCTGGCAAATCAATTGACAAGCTCTAAAGCACAATATGATATTATTCAGCTAATCATGCTGTGTCCTCTAGATGTAATTTGTTGTGGACTGTGTCCTCGAGCGCCGAAACCCACTAATGGCTTAGAGTTTTAGAAGCTACAGTGCCAGGGTGGGATGAAGGATTTTGATTATTTCATGGTTATTGCCTCAGACATGTCTCATCATATTTTTTATATAAATTGAGGTCCAGATTTGAGATGTAGGGTATTTAGGATGTTTTGTTAGCTACTTACCAGAGAATGCATGGCATATGCTGACGTCATGTACATGAATAAAACAAAAATAAATTCAGCAAATCTAGCAGCGAAAAGTTATTGAGGAAGAATTTTTTTCCCTAGTTTGTAAACATTCTGGAGTAATTTATGCACCCTAAAGCGTATGTAATCACAGGCAAACGAAAAAATGGACGAGGTTTAAAATTCAAATATAATTGGATAACTTTTTGTGTCCACGTTGCGCAGTGAATGGAAGAGTGGAAGTACAGTGTTTTATTGCAGGTATGTCAGAGTAGGGGCATACAAAGTGTATTATAGAGGTTTATGGAAGAGTAGTGACACAGCAGTGTATTATGGAGGTGTAGAGGTATGGTTGATATTAGTATGATAAAATTTGGGGGAACACATGTATTATGAGGTGCATGGTAGATTGGTGGCACAGAGTCATTAGGTGATGGTAGTATTCACCTATATTTTGTTGCAGGTGTCGAGTCTCGACTCCTGGCCCTGCCCTTTGCTGGCCGTTACTGTTTTTACTCCTGGATTCGAGAGTATTGCCGTATAACTTCTTAACGCTATTTATAAATCCTGCCTGCACCTGTCCAGGTCGGTTTCTTACCTGTTGACATCCTCTGACTAATCTCTTTTTTTCTAATTCCATCTGTCCCCTCGTGTTCCTGCTTCCAGATTTTCGAAAAATCCGTCTCTCAGCCTATCAGCATCTTGTACAATATAAAACCCTAGACCATAATGTCATCAGATTCAGGTACCATAATCTCTCCCTCATAGCACAATCACTTACTTCCAGCGCTAATCGCATTGCAAACAGTATATTAATTGAGTTGTATGGGAATGTATAGTAGTGCTTTTGCACTTAGGATATTAAGATAAGTCTGTGGAAGAGTGGTGGTACACAGTGTATGATATGAGGTGTACAATCATTTCTGGAGTGGAATCACAGTCAATTGCCTCTACTCCAGAACAGCACACAATTATAGAGTTAACTTTAGATACATGGACGCATTTGAGTGCAAGGAGTATGGCAAACAGTTCTGTCTGAAGGGTAGAGGCCCAGTTATTGATGCGTGCTCCAATTTCTTTAAGAGAGCCATCACTCTGTATGACAACAGCAGCACTACCAGCTCATAGTAGGAACAATCCAGTCTGAGGGCCATAAGGTTGTAATTGCTGTAATGTACAACCCGCCACAGAACCGCAGGAGGCCAAGAAAAGAATAGGACGAGAGCAACAGAGCAATGTTTTTAGTTCAACGATTTTTCGAAATATTGCATACACAATCACTTGTCTTTTATGGCAGGAGCGTTAGCATTTAATAATCGAAGTTTGCCTAATCGGCACGACATATAATGTCGTGCCGATTAGGTAAAACTTGCGATTTTGGCTTAAATAGCAACGTTCACCTTGCCATATAAGACAAGTGAAAATTTTTGTATGCAATAATTTCGCCAAAATCATTCTGAACATAACGAAAAAATATATTTCATTGTGTTTGTTTATTATTAAATTAATGTTAACGTATCTAAAATATATTTTGTTGGGTTAGGCTAAATTAAATTGCGCTTGTTGTAATAAGGTTAGGTAGGTTTTCAAAGTTTCTTGGTACAAAATTATAAATTCTTACATTAACATAAATGAAAAATATATCTTTAAACGTATAAGAGAAAATTTTAGAAAGGACTTAATTTTAGATGAGTTCTTGCTAATTGACCAGTTTTACCTAATCGGCACGACATATATATATATATATATATATATATATATATATATATATATATATATATATATATATATATATATATATATATATATATATATATATATATGCATTCCCAATAGTAGACAGGTGATCTTAATAATGCAAGATAAACCACGTAGGATGGCAATCTTTAGCTCAAGTGCTTTGTATGTCTTGGTGCGTCAGTGTTAGGTGGAGTACTAACAGCCACCTTTATTCTCCCTTTTCATCTTCAACAGTTCTTTCTCATATTACATAGAAGAAGCCACTGGCTGGCTGAACGTTTCTTCAGTAAAGAGTCCCACAGGTTGCACAAGTGTCTCATTTGGGAAGGACTAGATGAATCATTCTCCGCTATAACATTGATTCTACCAATTCCATTTTCTTTTTAGTATTTTATTACTTCTTCAGAAGAGATAGAGTGAAACTTACTTAACGTGATCTAAGAGAAATAATAATTTCATATTATTTACACAAAAAATAGTCACTTTTGCACTGACACATTTGAATTGCATCCTCTCTTCTTTAACTAATTTTGACACCTTTTTTGTACGTTTAAAGGGTCCCAGGGGGACGATAATGAAGTCAGCAACTCACGTCATATTTAAATTTTAACATACCAGTTCTAAGAATTTAACCTTGTTACCGTACACAAATGGAATTTAGAAATGATTGGATGATGAGATATTGAGTTATTATGAAAATTTAATAATGAAATATACATAATTATAATTTTCTATTAATAAATTTTAAATTTAAAACAATCTCGTATTTTATGTAACTTATGTTTATAATTCTGATTGTGCCTATATCCCCCTTTTGAAAAAGAAAGAATAGGCCTTACCCGGGGAGCAACACAAACCAGGTGGCTGGAATACAAGTAAACAATGTTGGATAGTAAAATTGACCATGCTGGTTGGTAACACCCTTAACCAAAGTCCCTTCAACATCATTAACCAAAGTGCCTTCAACATCATTAACCAAAGTGCCTTCAACATCATTAACCAAAGTGCCTTCAACATTTAACCAAAGTGCCTTCAACATCATTAACCAAAGTGCCTTCAACATCATTAACCAAAGTGATTGGAAGCACCAGAACTAAGTTTGCTGGGAGCCCCGCTACAGACTTGTTGGAGTACACAGATAACCAATAAATTAAAATATTAGACGTTTGGTCATATTTGCAATATTAACTGCCAACACAAATGCGAAATGTATAAAGAGAGTTAAGATGAGGTTTTAAAGAGAAAACAATGAAGAAATAAAAAAATGAGGGAAGTAGAGATAGTAGTGACAGAAGTAATAGTAGTGATAGTAGTGTAGTAGTAGTAGTAGTCCAAAATATGCCGAAACGTCATAAAGTTTCTTCCGTTATGTGCGGGGTTATTTGTTTTTCAATCCAGTATTGTGACTTTTTACATTTTTGGGAGTGCCAGTAACCAGGCAGAATAGGAGCACCATTAGCCATACTGGCTGAGGGGACCAGTAACCAGCCTCCCAGGGAACACCAGTACTGGCTGTTGGGAGCACCGATATCCTGCCCGGCTGGGAGCACAAGTCACCACGCTGACTGCCAACAACAGTAAGGTATTTGGCTAGAGGCATTAATAACGTATACCGAATGTATGGTGTTTCTAAGACACGTGACCTCAAAAACTCACAGGCCACTGTGTTAACTACTCGGCCAGCTTGCTGTACTAAGATTCATCCAAAAGGATTTTTGTATTCACCACAGAGAAGTTAGCATGGGCCACCACTGTGATTACAAATGGGTTTTTGCACATGAACCCCACACCAAGCGTGGCTGTGCGAGCTCTAGCCCCAAGTCTCCTCATATCCACTATCATGACTACGAAATCGTAATAATGCGTAACAGGCAGGAAGAAGTAGTATGTGGTAAGTTTTCAGCACCAATAACAGGGACACGTGGAGTATTAGTGACCAACTGCTTGAGCACCAGTAAGCAGGTAACCTTGGGAAAGTCAGTACCCGGTAAATTTAATTATCAAGTTGAGATATTAGTAATCTGGTAAGTTTAGAGCAACAGTAAGAAGGTAAACTTAGAACATCAGTACCAGGTTGATGCAGATGTTAGGGGGCAACATCAATCTTATAAGAAGGTGGGGAAAATTGGTTAATTTACGATGCAGGATTTAAAGGGGAAATATAATTGCTCTGTGATTGCCCCCGTATATCTCACTATCTTTTCCAGAGGTGATGTTTTATCCCCAACTTAAGGCAGAAGCTGTCAGACTTGAGTAAGTGGGTTGCAATTTTTACGAAGACTCCAGTGAGAGGATTAGGTTTTAGTTTAGTTTGCGATATAGACTTTCTCTCTCAGAGTACCGGGAGTGTGTAGTTTAATACCATTTCTTGTGTTTCAGACCTTATCTTGAGTTACTGAGCCCAAAGCCAACTTTTTTCTCAGAAACTATCCATTTAAAGCCATTTTAACTTAAATTTAATAAGAAGGTTTCTTTGAGAAATTCAGTCCTTTTCCCTATTTCCAGACTACCAGATACATTGTTGTTATATAGAACCTGCCCTTTATAAAACAAAATTTTTAAAAAGGACCCTTTAAAAAATAATCCTTTTCATCAAAAATCGGGATGAAAGACTGAAACCTTTTTGGGAAAAACTACTTTTGTTTACAAGAAATAAAATATCTTAGGAATATAATTAGCAAAATTTGGAAAATTAAACTCCAAAAATAATAATCCTAAATTTTTTTGATAGTTATACCCGGGTGAAGCAGAGGCCGCCACATGCCAATATTTTTTAAAACCATTCACCAATTTAATAATAGAGATTTAAATGGGAGATAGGGTAATGGGTTTTCAGGTTTTCAACTTTAAAAAGGGAATAAACCCCGGGTTTTCAGATCTTTAGATTTTATTTCACTTTCTTTTTTTTTAAAATTCTTTTTAGCCCCAGAAGATATTTGACTGTTTTTAACAAAAAAATTGTAATTTCCATAACCTTAATGAGCTAACTGCTGAGGGTTAACTAGAAAATGAGGTAATAAGAGATCCTGCTCGAACAAGGACAAGACTTACCCTTTTCGATAAAAAAATCGACAAGACTTAAATGTCTTTTTCGATGTTTTGATGCTCAGAAGGGGGGTTTATACAGGGACAGGCCGCCTATCCTCTTGGACTGTCACTCAAATCCAAATCCTTTTTGATTGCTAATTTTTTTTACATTTGGGAACTTCTAAAGTTCTCCTTCCTTAGTCTGTATTCCTTCGAGATTTTACTAAGATGTTTAGAAACTTCGGAAGGTTGTAGAGAGGGTGGATTATGATATCCGGTGAGGGACAATACACATATTTAACTATGCAAACAACCAAAAAGTTTAGTAGAATGATAGTTTGTTTTGTAATCAACACTCATCAAGAGCTTTCAAAATTGCAGGGAGAGTCCTAGCAAGTACGTTCCCAGAGTATCGTCTCCTTTTGGGACGTACATGCTTGGACATCCGCCTCTTTTCTGCAATTTTGGAAGCTCCTGATGATGTGTTGATTGCAACTGAAAAGCCTAGAGCTATCATTCTACTCCCCCATGGTTTTTGCATTCTATACCTTGGTTTATTTGCATAATATTTAATTATAAAGATGCAGTTAAAAGAAAATTTTGGTTAGAATATAATGATACATTTGACAAATATAAATCTTAATGCTTTTTTGGGGATATCAGGTGCGGTTCACAGAGTCGAGTGCTGTCTCGCGACTGTGAGGTGCGGTCTTCCGGTTCTTTTTTTGGTGACGTGATTGTGAGGTGTAGTCTTCCCCCTTTATATGCCTTCTTGTTGATGTTTGTTTTATAGTTCCTTGAAAATGTAAAGTCACCAAAACACCTGGAATTTCACTATTTTTTCACAGTAGTCGTTTGCATATATATATATATTTTTTTTTATTTTTTAAACACATCGGCCGATTCCCAAAGGCAGGGGGAAAACGAAAAACTTTCATCATCATTCACCCATCACTGTCTGCCAGAAGGGTGCTTACACTACAGTTATAAAACTGCAACATTAACACCCCTCCTTCAGAGTGCCGGCACTGTACTTCCCATCTCCAGAACTCAAGTCCGGCCTGCCGGTTTCCCTGAATCCTTCATAATGTTACTTTGCTCACACTCCAACAGCACGTCAAGTATTAAAAACCATGCCTCCATTCACTCCTATCAAATACGCTCACACATGCTTGCTGGAAGTCCAAGCCCTCGAACAAAACTTCCTTTACCCTCCCTCCAACCTTTCCTAGGCCGACCCCTACCCTGCCTTCTCCACTACAGATTTATACACTCTCGAAGTCACTCTGTCTCGTTCATTCTCTCTACATGTCCAAACCACTCAACAACCCTCCTCAGCTCTCTGAACAATCGTTTTGTAATCCCGCACTCCTCCTAATTTCCAAACTCCGAATTTCTCTGATTATATTCACAACCAACATTACTGCAGACATGATCATCTCCACTGCCCAGCCTTCTCTCCTCGTTGCAACATTCATCACCCATGCTTCACACCCATATAAGAGCGTTGGTATAACTATACTCTCACATTCCCCTTTACTTCCATGGACAAGGTTCTTGTCTCCACAGACTCCAAGTGCTCCACTCACCCTTTTCCCTCATCAATTCTATGATTTACCTCATCCTTCATAGACCCATCCGCCGACATGTCCACTCCCAAATATCTGAATACATTCACCTCATCCATACTCTCTCCCTCCAATCTGATATCCAATCTTTCGTCACCTATTCTTTTTGTTATCCTCATCACCTTACTCTTTCCTATATTCACTTTCACTTTTCTTCTTTTACACACCCTACCAAATTCATCCACCAACCTCTGCAGTCTCTTCAGAATCTCCCCAAAAGACAGTGTCATCAGCAAAAGCAACTGTGACAACTCCCACTTTGTATTTGCTTTTTATCTTTAGCCCAACACCTCTTGCCAAGACCCTCGCATTCACTCTCTTACAACCCCATCTATAAATATATTGAACAACCACGGTGACATCACACATCCTTGTCTAAGGCCCACTTTACTGGGAAATAGTCCTTCCCTCCTACACACTCTAACCTGAGCCTCACTATCTCATAAAACTCTTCACTGCTTTTCAGTAACCTTCTCCTATTCCATACACCTGCAACATCTGCCACATTGCCCCCTATCTACCCTATCAAAGCCTTTTCCAAATCCATAAATGCCACAAAAACATCTTTTACCCTTATCCAAATACTGTTCACCATATGTTTCACTGTAAACACTGGGTCTACACACCCCTACCTTTCCTAAAGCCCCCTTGTTCATCTGCTATCCTGCTTTCTGTTTTACTCTAATTCTTTCAATAACTCTACCATACACTTTACCAGGTACACTCAACAGACTTATTCCCCTATAATTTTTGCACTCTTTGTCCCCTTTGCCTTTATACAAAGGAACAATACACGTTTCTGCCAATCCCTAGGTACCTTACCTCTCTTCCATACATTTATTAAATAATAGCACCAACCACCTAAAATTATATCCCCACCTGCTTTTAACATTTCTATCTTTATCCCATCAATCCCAGCTGCCTTACCCTTTCATTCTACCCACTGCTCACGAACTTCCCCTACACCCACAACTGGTCTCTTCCACACTCCTACAAGATGTTATTCCTCCTGCCCTACACACGAAATCACAGCTTCCCTGTCTTCATCAACATTTAACAAATCCTCAAAATATTCTCTCCATCTTCCCGATACCTCTAACTCCATTTAATAACTCTCTCCTATTTTTAACTGTCAAATCCATTTGTTCTCTAGGCTTCTCAACTTATTAATCTCTATTCCAAAACTTTTTCTTATTTTCAACAAAATTTGTGATAACATCTCACCCACTCTCATCTGCTCTCTTTTTACATTTCACCCCCTCTTTTAACCTCTCTTTTTCTCTCCATATACTCTTCCTCCTTGCATCACTTCTACTTTGTAAAAAACCCCTCATATGCTAACTTTTCCCCCCTTACTACTCTCTTTACATCATCATTCCACCACTCCCTTCCTCCTGCACCCACTGCCTGTAACCACAAACTTGCTGAAATCTAACACTTTTAAATTTTTTAAAACTACCCCATACATTTTCGACCCCATTGCCTACACTCACTAGCCCATCTATCCTCCAATAGTTGTTTATATCTTACCCTAACTGCCTCCTCTTTAGTTTATAAACCTTCACCTCTCTTACTTACTGATTCTATTTTCCTTGTATTTCATCTACCTTTACTCCCACTGTATATATATATATATATATATATATATATATATATATATATATATATATATATATATATATATATATATATATATATATATATATATATATATATATATATATAGAAATAAAAGGATAGGAAACTGAAGTCAAGAATCATCTGTACTGTCTCTTTCTAAAATTTCTTACAGCCGTTTAAAGATATATTTTTCTCATTTGCCTACGTGTAATTTACACGTAATAAGAGAGTCTCACTTTACACAGTTGTTTGTTTTGCTTGACCTCCGTTCAAATATATTTTTGATACGTTGGGTCAATAATTTATTAACAAACACAATGAATATATTTTTTTTCGTTATGTTCAGAATATGGCGAAATATTGCATACACAAATCTTTTCTACTATATAGAGCGTTAAAGAAAGTTAGGTCGTAAAGTAATTACCATAATGACATATATATATATATATATATATATATATATATATATATATATATATATATATATATATATATATATATATATATATATATACATCAAACATTGAAAACTGGCATTTTGGCTTAAATAGCAACGCTCACCTTGCCATATATAGAAGTGAAAATTGTGTGGCGTAATACTGCCAAAATCATTCTGAACATAACGAAAAAATATATTTCATTGTGTTTGTTTATTATTAAATTAATGTTAAATTTTATCTAAAAATATATTTAGTCAGTTAGGCTAAATTAAATTGCGCTTGTTGTAATAAGGTTAGTAGGTTTTCAAAGCCTTCTTGGTACAAAATTATAAATTTTTACATTAACATAAATGAAAAAATATATCTTTAAACGTATAAGAGAAAATTTATAGAAAGGACTTAATTTTAGATGAGTTCTTGCTAATTGACCAGTTTTACCTAATCGGCACGACATATATATATATATATATATATATATATATATATATATATATATATATATATATATAATAAAGCGATCCTAACAACACCCTCAACTGAGCTAGCAAGAAAATCCACACTCAAGTTCTGGATAAGTGGAATCCTCATCCCTGGCATACATGTCATTTCGGCCATAGAGAAGTGGGTCCCAGTTGCAAATAAATGGTACTGCATTATCTCCTACAGTGTTTGTCCAGCCAGCAATTGACACCAATTACCCTGGACAAAGCCATCTGTCTCCAACTCCTCTCCTTGCAACACATATGATGAGGGGGTTCCCTAAATCCCTTCCTTCCCTACCATCTATTGCTGACCCATACCCGCTAGTCAGGTCCTCACTCCTACGTCTGCCAACATCGTTGCCTCCAGCACTGGTGACAGATAATAGATTGCTCTATTACCTCTCATGATGTCGTCCACGGCTAACAATATCCTCCATCCCAGCCCCAGGAAAGCAAACCTCTGTCTCCCTACTTCTATCTTTTCAAGCAGAAGGTCTCTATCCATGTACCCCACTTGACTCATCCCCAACAAGAACAATGTTCTCCCTCCTTGGAGTCGTTCGTGATGTTCCCAGTAGTCGACTCACATTCATCAGGTAACATGGAGAATTGTCTGATACTGCACAACAGATTCCTCTTTGTTCTTCGCTGATTCACTTCTCCATCCGTCCTCTTCTTGATCTTTAACTTTGTCCCATTCCAGCTCACTGTCCAGGTTCCTTTCTTGGCTTGAGGATTCTAACAGGATTACTACGAATCCTCTTGTTTTCCCTCAGCTTGTCGCTGTATTTCAAGCTTAGCTACCCTCAGTTTTCCTCCTTCAGCTGCTGGTAGACTAGCTCAAGAGAGGACATCTTGTTCAGATTCACAAAGAGCCACAAGACACGTTTTACTGAGTTAAGTCAGGTCCACCACTAAAAGTCGGGGCCCCCCTAAATTAAGTCAGGTCCACCACTGAGTTAAGCACTTTTCCCCCAATGCCATGAGCTGCCACTTTCTTTAACAGTCTCTGGTGCGGTACTCTATCAAAAGCCTTACTAAAGTCTAAATAAACAATATCGAATTCTTTATCGTGATCAACAGCCTCAAAAGCTTTACTGAAGAAGGTTAATAAATTAGATAGGCAGGAACGGCCCCTCGTGAATCCATGCTGGGTATCATTAATCAAATTATGGTTATCTAGATGGCTTCTAATAATATCAGCTATAATTGACTCTAGTAATTTGCCTACAATTGAGGTCAGGCTTATTGGGCGGTAGTTTGACGGTAGTGACTTGTCCCCTGCTTTAAAAATAGGAATTACATTAGCCATCTTCCACATATCAGACACTACACCTGTTTGAAGAGATAAATTAAAAATGTTAGATATTGGTTCAAAGAGTTCCATTTTGCATTCCTTAAGAACCCTTGCAAAAAGCTCATCAGGACCCGGCGATTTATTTTGTTTCAGTCGGTCCAGCTGTTTCATAATCATTTCGCTATGACTTAAAGATAATACTGCTTCCCACATAACAAGAATGTGAAATTTTGATAGTGTGGTTGATCAAGGAGAAACAGGTGTCATATTTCAGCCATGTATAAGCAATTGTTAGTAATTATATATAGTATTTGTATTTTATAATGAAATGAGAATGGCATCATAAAGATGGACAGGGAAGCACGTATTGTTTTATTATTGTAAGTGTACATAGTTTGTGAAAATATATGTTGTGAGTATATATTCAATAAGGGCGTATGCCGGTAGGTAGTGCCACAGACCTAGATTCATTAAATAGGGTGGCATTGGTGTGTTCATAAAGTTTCTAGGGAAGTGTGTTCTGTGTTCGGATTACTTATTTGAAAAGTAACTTGTGGTCCTGATGAAGAGAAATCAGAGGTGTAATTTGAAAGTCCTGAAACGGCCAAAAATGTTGTGTTAGGCGGGGCATGCAAGTGGTGTTTATGTGTAGGGATAGAACTCTGTGCGGCCACCATGGTCTAGGGAGGAGAAATCCTACAATAGAGTATAGTGCATCACGATTGTTAGTATAATATATTTTTTAGAAAGTTTGTGTAATCAGCACTTAACCAATATTTGTCATGAACTGGATAGACTGACTTCAGGAATTTCGGTTGCTAGTTGCTGAAGTTTTATAATTTGACACTATGTGTTGTAATAATTATGTTCAAGTGATATCATGTCGGTTGAGTGTAGAAATATAAGAGTATTATAAGGATTTAGTAGGATGTAAATAAATAAATAATATCAGCTAGGTGGTGGGGGGAGGGGTGATCTGGAAGAGAGGCAGTGCATCTCTATATTATGTTTTTTTTTTTCTGTCACGTGAGGTTTAGTTTGATATCTTTATTATGTACCCCATACCCATCCTGTGGGCGGTAGTCAAAAGATTACAGAGGTACATAATGGGTCCAGGGACTGGACCCCAAAGTTTTGATAGCTGAGCAAGTTACAAAGGTAATGACCTCACAAGCTACAAAGGTAATGAACTCACAAGCTACAAAGGTAATGAAACATGTAAGTAAATTTACTTACTTACGTTTATACATAGTTACAATCATGAAAAAATTATAAAGCAAAGAACAATTCACTAGTCCACACCCGGTCACAACTGTAATGAGTTCTTGGTGCAAATTTTAATTGTTGGGTCACACACACACATATACATATACACTTACATATACACATACACACACACACACACATACACATACACACACATATATACATGCACACACGCACACACGACAGGCCCAGCCTTCAATCGACATGTGCATAGGACAAAATGGCAATTAACACGCACACACACACACACACACACACACACACACACACACACACACACACACACACACACACACACACACACACACACAGGGGCTTTGACTCGACCCCTGCAACCACAACTAGGTGAGTACAACTAGGTGAGTACACACACATAGTTTTAAGACAAGGTATGATAAAGCTCATGGAGCAGGGAGAGCAGAGACCCAGTAGCGGACAGCGAAGAGGCGGGGCCAGGAGCTGAGTATCGACCCCTGCAACCACAATTAGGTGAGTACAATTAGGTGAGTACACACGTGGCAATACTTTATTTACAGGGAGCAAAGTCAGGGTATTTTTCCAGAATGGTCTGTAATATACCACAGTGGATAAAATACTTTGACATATCTTGAACATTTCTGAGTGAGTTGTCTCTGAATTCATTAATTTTATCGCACTCCATTACATAATGACGCAGGGTGTGACAATAATCCAACTGACAAAGTTTACATTTTGTTTGGTCTACATCTGGTGGTGGTGATTTAACCTGCCAAAGATACTTGTAACCCAGCCGGAGGCGGGCGGTGGTGACATCCAAGAGTCTGCTTATTTTGTTGGATGCACCATAGACATGTGGCTCCTCCTGCATGATAGAATGATGATAGATGGACTGACTGGTGTCAATCTCCCTGAGTCTTAAGTCAATAAAATTCAGCTGAAGTTCTTTTCGTATTATTGTTCTCAAACTGCTAACTGACAAGCCAAGATTGTAATCTATCCCCTCTTTGAAAGCATAAAACCTAGCCAATTTATCAGTTCTATCATGCATCTGAAGACCAATGTGAGATGGAATCCACAGCATGTGCACTCTGACTCTATTATCCACAATCCTACCATACCTGTGCCTGGCTTCTGACACGAGCATGCTACAAGTTATACTTGATGAGTTGAGAGCATTTATGGATGACAGAGAATCAGTTACAATTAGAGAGTCAACGTGAGGATATTTCAGTTTTCACCTTATGTTCAGTACTAAGGGTCATTTGTATGAACGTCATTGTTTTGAAGGGAATTTGACGGGCTTTGGAGTCCATTTTATATATGTAGTAACGTAATATGCATTGTAGGTATAGAAGAGTGCACGGTGGTGTGTCCTTAAGTGCGCACCGTTCATTGTTATATATTGGCATAGATAGTACTTCATAATTATGGCATGTGCCTATTTTCTCATGTGTGCGGATCTTCTATGAAGGTAATATGACATGTATTAATGTTTTCTTTTAAAAAAAAAAAAATCCTTTACTTGAATTATACAACATGAGCTATGTAACTGGGGAGCTCCCTAAATCTTGGACCAACAGCCTCATCATTCCCATTCCTAAGCCCAATCAACAAAACTCATTTCGCCCAATATCTCTTACTAGCTGTTTGTGTAAAACATTCGAAAGGATGATTCTTAATCGTCTCATGCACAGAATTAAGCAATTTTTGTCTCCCCGGTTGCATGGTTTCATGCATGGAGGGAGTGTGCATTATTACATAACCACCTTTCTCACTCTGTACACTGACAGCCCATACACTACATTCCTTGACCTTAAATCTGCTTTTGATGTTGCCAACCGACACCCAGCATCCTTAAATCCATTAACAAAAGGCACCAATATGAAAAACAATACAGAAGGGGTCTAATAACCAGAGAACAAGACAAACGCTACTCATCAACCCTTACCAGCCTGATAAGAAGGTCAAAAAAATTGTATTATGAGAATAGACTAAATAACATAAAAGGTGATATGAAAAAGACCTGGAAAACCCTATCTGCAATTCTAGGAAATAAAAAGATATCCAAGAACAATACCATCAAATTATCAAAAACAGATGAACCCCTACTCTCACCAACTGAGACAGCAAACAGACTTAATGTTTTCTTCTCCACCATAGGAAAGAATCTAGCGAGTAAAATCCCAAGCTCGAACACCCGTCCAACAGACTACCCCACCAACACCTACCCAGATACACTATTCCTAGCTCCTACCAACCCAATATAAGTCTCGCTCATAATCAACACCCTTAAAAACAAGGCAGGAGACATAAACAGCTTACCACCTTTTATGTACAAAAAAGCTTCACAGGTACTGTCACCAATTATAGCAACACTCTTCAATAAATCCATTGAAACCGCTATCTTCCCATCAATTCTCAAAATAGCTAGGGTCACCCCGATCCACAAAGGAGGTGATCAAACAGACTTGAATAATTATAGACCAATATCTAATTTACCACTGCTTTCTAAAATCTTCGAAAAATTAATTCATAGACAGATCTATTCCTACCTCGTCTCACACAACGTACTCAACCCCTGTCAGTTTGGTTTCAGGACAAACAAGAGCACAAATGATGCCATTATACACATGCTAGAGTTAATATACACCGCACTTGAGAAGAAAGAAGTCCCACAGGGAATCTTCATTGATCTACGCAAAGCTTTTGATACAGTCGATCATGATTTACTGCTCACAAAATTAGCACACTATGGTATAAGGGGGCACTCACTCAACTACCTAAAGTTATACCTTAATAACAGAAGCCAATACGTGTACACAAATGGAGCGAACTCTTCCACACAACAAATTACAGTCGGAGTCCCTCAAGGAAGTGTCCTGGGGCCACTACTATTCCTCATTTACATCAATGACCTACCGAATGCATCACAACTACTCAAACCCATATTATTTGCAGATGACCCCACTGAGGATTTCGTCCTCTGTACACGCGTCCGTCTTGTTCCGTGTTTTTTCGTGTTTATCGCGGTCTCCTTTACGTGCTAGAACCTTAAAACTGTGCCAGTGATCTTATAAGGTACATCCCTCCAGTGCTCGCAACAAACCAGGCAGAAAACAGTTATACAGAGTCAAAAACAAGGGAATTAATGTGCCAGAACATAGTGCCATAAAGCCAGAGGGGAACTTAAGTGCCGTGTGAAATAACAAAACAGAACGTTTATTTGTCAGAGGAAGGAAAGTCTCCCTGAAAATAGGGTGAAGATAGATCTGTATAGTGAATATATCAGTGGTGTCGTAGTATACAGATAAGTTAATAGATGTTAAAGTGAAAACAAAGGCGGAAGTGTAGGCCTAACGAGTTTCGTGTTTGAAATCAGTTGCCAGCGGCCGCCGGGCCCTTACCACGCAAGTCATGTATTGATAATTTTAAACTGTTAGTATACCTGATCAAAATCTAGTGATTTTTTTTTATATTTTATTTAAAAAAACTTAACATACATGATACATAGAAATGGTATACAAATATGAAACGATTCTTTTCATAAGACATACAACTTCGTGCAATGATGAAATACACAATGAACTAACAAGAAACTTGTAATACTGTATAAGAATATTGACGACTGTTTTCAAACTTTACTATGCATCCCACCTCACAAAGTTTTACAAAACATGGTGGCTGCTATGTTAATTCTCCACCTAATTGCATTTCAGTTGTCTTCAAATATTTTTACTCCATATTATAGCTGATACAGAATAACTTAAGCTCAAATAAACTTATTTTTCTACTGAAATCGTGTATTCTTGTGACATATAATACTACAATGTAGTACATCAATGAAAAATGCCACACCAATAGATGCCAAAAACCGCAACACTAGATACATGACATCCAATTATTCCCGTGCACCCTATATGACTTACATACCTTATACATGACATACATAAAAGAGCATAACTTATATATAATGTCAAAATACACTTGAAACAAACCAATACCCTTTGTCACAAGGGTGCATCTTTGTCACATGCAAATATATCTACCAAACACATAAAACTAAAGCAGGCCCTAAACCCTGTACCTTATTATACAAAACAGGTACATGAGTCTAATATTTTGTATTCCCTACGTCATCATCCAACAGAGAAGCTCCCCATACTCATACTCCAGACCCATGCCTCTCCGACCAAGAAAAACCGTCAGGTAAACCCACTCAATCCCCTTACAAAAAGATTAACCCCTATAATCAAAACCCTCCCCCCCCACTTGAAAAGCCACCCCCTGCGTCATTAGTCATCCCAACCCCCCCTCCATGCACACATACCCTAAAACCCCCTTATCTCCCCACAACCGCTAAAATTACCTTGATAAAAAACCAGAGGGAACTTAAGTGCCGTGTGAAATAACAAAACAGAACGTTTATTTGTCAGAGGAAGGAAAGTCTCCCTGAAAATAGGGTGAAGATAGATCTGTATAGTGAATATATCAGTGGTGTCGTAGTATACAGATAAGTTAATAGATGTTAAAGTGAAAACAAAGGCGGAAGTGTAGGCCTAACGAGTTTCGTGTTTGAAATCAGTTGCCAGCGGCCGCCGGGCCCTTACCACGCAAGTCATGTATTGATAATTTTAAACTGTTAGTATACCTGATCAAAATCTAGTGATTACATTTGTGGGGAATTGTGAGAGATAAGTCTATCTGGGACACCGCCACTAGCAATAAACAAACTCCCAGGGAGATGACAGACTCGTATAATTTTACCGCAGTCATTCCCTTTAAGGTATGTGAGAACTTTACCGCTCCTGGCCGCACCGAGGGGGTACCTTCAATATTCTCGTATTCCCACTGCACTCTGGACCAGTATCAATAAATCTGAGAAGATCATGTATTATAATTATATTACGTTAAATTTAAGTGGACTGTATGGGTTGTTAAACAACTGATCACTCAGGAGAAGAGATAGAGTACAGACAGCTAAATTATCATGACCTACACTCACCTAATTAACAGCATCATAGCGGTGTATCGTAGATCGTTGACCTAGCTAAAGTACATCTACTGTGCGTAACAATATCATTGGCCAACAATAAAGACGACAGTATGGTACTTAGCTTTAGATGAGGAGTCGTTCCGTTGTTGACGTCCTCCTGCGATCTGATTCGATCGCGATGGTAATAGCTGTCTCGTCGAGTCAAGGAGGTTAATTTCCGTGTACTCTTATACGCCCACGAACGAGCGTTAGTTAACATGTGGTTGGTCGGGGTAGCGAATCAGATCCTCGCACTAATCCGACCGTTTGTACTGTTTATACGTATAACTTTACATATTACGTGTATCTTGGCTTGATGCCCCACTAGTTTATACACATTCACAGTCTCGATACTTGAATTTCGAGTAGATAACTTGCGATATGTTAGTTCATTTCAATCACATCCAATATGGCGGTCGGGGCATGGCGTACCCAAGCCAGACTCACCCAGTACAATCAACCCCTGATTATTTACAACTCGGTTTCACTATTTTCACCATTTCCCAAAGTTCATCGAATATATTTCAGTCTCTTCTAAGATGAACTCCCCAACATCAGGGTTACGACTTTATCCTGCCGTATGGTCACTTCACTCAGTTCAAATAGGCCTATGGCCGCGTCACTCGTGGGTGGCACCTTATTTCACAATTATTGTCCGATTACTGGACCTCCTGGACCGATTGTCCCACTTGATATTCCCCGCGCCACTGGATATTCCTCCACATTCCGAAAGGAGGTAATTAAATCCGATTTGGCGGACATAATCTCCAAATTCGGCTCGCCATCGTCACCTGAAATCGGGTCGCTAGGCTCGTCGTTCACTCTCTCTACCTATTCCCCTCTCTCACGCCTCCCTGCCCAGCTGCCCAGGCATCTCGCGCATGCGTGTCAATTCGTTGGTTCTTTTCAATTAATGTTAAGCCAACAGCAACACAGCAATGATATCTATTCATATTGGAAAGTTTATCAATTACAACTTTCGGAAAATACCAATATTTTCCACACTGCGGCCGGGCAGAGTTCGTTGTTAGACGAATCAAATCGAGTCAGTTTTCAACAGGCGCTTCCAGCCCTCCCTGGACTGAACAGCTGACTTCCGGGTGGGTCGAAACACACTCCCTGTTTCTGGTATCCCCTGGTCCGTGTCGTCTTCAACATCACTTGTGTCACTTTCCCTTAGATTTTCGTTCCCAGTTGATAGAACTCCCTTTAACTCTAAGGGGATTAACTTATTAATGGTGCGTAGACTCTCTTGGCCGCGACACAACACTTTGACATTCCTGACAACACCCTGAGCGTCTGGGTACAATGTCACTATCTTACCCAGAGGCCACAATGTTCGAGGTTGCTCAGTATCAATTAACACAATGTCACCCGGTTGAATATTCTGTCGATTAGCCGCTTCTGACGCACCATAAAAATGTTCACGTAATGTAAGAAGATACTCTTTGCGCCACACAGTAGACCAATGATTAATTACTTTATTCAACATCTTATATTTATCACTTAACACTGTCACATTATTATAATCCTCGTCAACTTCCGCAGGATTATCACGATAGATAGGTGCAGCTTCTAGCTTCCGCCCACATATCAAGTGAGAAGGAGTCAGTACTTCTGCGTCAGGGTATCAATAATGTACGAGAGGGACGATTATTTATCCGATTCTCTGCCTCCACTAATACTGCCCGGAATTCCTCCAAGTTAATTCGTTTCCGGTGTAGTACTTTACGCAGACACCTCTTCACTGTACCTATCAGTCTTTCATACAATCCCCTTGCCAAGGGCCCTAGGAACAATAAACTTCCAGCCACACCTCGCTGATTTAACAGGATTGTACTTCATTACTCTCATTTAATTCCTTCAAATGTTGTGCTCCCGCTACAAAGTTAGTGGCATTATCTGAAATCATGAGTCTCGGACAGGATCTCCTAGCTGCAAATTTACGAAACAGCTGTATGAACTGTTCTGCAGACAAATCCTGTGCCACTTCAAGTGTACTGCCCTTGTGGTACAAGTGAATAAACACACATACACCTTTAAAGGAACACCATCTGCAGTACCGTTAAAATGATTGGGCCACTGTAATCTACACCGGTTACATCAAATGGCTTTATTAACTGCACTCGTTCCTTGGGCAATGGTGGAGGTCCTGGGTACATATAGGTTCTGGCATCCACACGACGGCACACTACACATGTCTTAATCACCCTCTTCACACTCTGTCGCCCCTGAGGAATCCAGAAAGTTTCCCTAATACAATTTAAGGTATCTTGTACTCCACCATGCATCACATTTTTATGGGCATTTAATACAATTAAAGTTGTCAGATGATGAGTCTTGGGCAGCAAGATAGGGTGTTTAGCATATTCACCCAATTCAGCATTTTGCAATCTACCTCTGCACTTGATTACGTCATCCTCCAAGTATAGCCCCAATTTCTCTATTATTGAACCCTTCCCAAGTTTTCCATCCCTTAGCAATTTAATCTCCTCTCCATAGATTTCTCCTTGTACTCTCTGTACCCAGTATTTCAGGGGATGAGGAAAATCATACGGGATATTCATCTTGTTTAAGAAGTTAAACACCAACTTCGTGACATTAATCAAGTTTGGGAAGGATGAGTATTTATTTATATCAATGGCTAAGGAGGGACCGAGGACTGGAGCCGTGTTCACAGTAATTTCACGGAGCAATATGCCCCTTTTTGAACAGGCCAGTTACCTTTTTCACCAACCAACTGGGTCCCAAACCACGATAAAGTCTTCACAAATTTTACATAAGTCAACCCACGAGACAAGAAATCAGCTGGGTTCTCCGCTCCGGGAATATGGTTAAAAGTTAACTTATGTTGACCCAAACTGTCGTATTTCTCTTGCATCTGGTTAATCTCGGCGACTCTATTTTGCACGAATATAATCTTGCTTGTTCCGTTGCGGATCCACTGCAAGGATACCTCATTATCAGACCAAATTATGGTGTCGCTAATATTTATCTCCGGCAATTTACTCCGTAAATAATCAGCTAATTGACACCCACATAAATGGCGGTTAATTCCAACTGAGGTAACGTACGTAATTTAATTGGAGCCACTTTAGTTTTAGACATGACAAGAGAAATATCTTTATCACATTGAAGATAAGCACTGCTCCATACGCTAATTTAGAAGCATCGCAAAAAATGTGGAGTGTATTTTCCACTCCAGAGCGGGCTCACACCGCGGGAACTCTAACATTGGAACTTTCTCATAATCACCAATTAATTCTTCCCACCTGTTAACGAATTCCTCAGGTAGGGTTTCATCCCAAGCACACTTCTGCTTCCATGCCTCTTGTACCAATAATTTCCCTCGGATTGTAGAGGCGCCACTAAGCCTAGTGGATGAAACATTTTGAAACTTCAGCCAGAGGGTTCTCTTCGTTAATTTCTTGGGCATACTATAATTATTAGGCTTTAACGATATCAAGTCTCTTTCAGTATCCCAAGTCAGTCCCAATACATTGCTACACCCAGATACTTCATCCCGGGATTATCTTTATTTATTCGGTCCTTTAACCTGGGCGAATTACTGTTCCACTCCCTGGCGGCATATTTGCACCTTGCATTATGTCATTAGCCCCTTCATATATCTTCATTAGCTCCTCTTCATTGACGTCACCCCCAGGAAATTGTCCACATAGAATTGTTTACTCATTATTTCACTCAGTGGACCGCCTGTACGTTTAAGTGCGCATTTATCGTCGCCTGAAGTAAGAACGGACTAGAAGTAGCCCCAAATAAGACACTTCTGAATCTGAACGTTTTCAGCGGACTAAGTGGATTGCTAGGATCCTCTGGCCACAGAAATCTTGTGTAATCCCGATCCTCTTGCAATCCCACTCTCAGGAAAGCTTTACCATGTCTGCCGTGAAGGCATAACTATTAACTCTGAAGTTCAATAACACATCTCCCAATTTCTCCGTCAAGACGTTAGTTTTAGTTTGATATCTTTATTATGCACCCCATACCCATCCTGTGGGCGGTAGTCAAAAGATTACAGAGGTACATAATGGGTCCAGGGACTGGACCCCAAAGTTATGATAGCTGAGCAAGTTACAAAGGTAATGAACTAACAAGCTACAATGGTAATGAACTCTGAAGTTACAAAGGTAATGAAACATGTAAGTAAATTTACTTACGTTTATACATGGTTAAATCATGAACAAATTATAACGCAATGAACACTTCACTAGTCTACACCCAGTCACAACTGTAATGAGTTCTTGGTGTAAATTTTTATTGTTGGGTCACACATACACACTTACATATACACATACACACACACATATATATACACACACACGCACAAAAACACGCACGCCCCGGTGGCAGTGGGTAAAGCTCTTGCTTCACGCACGGAGGGGCGGGTTCAATTCCCGGTGGGGCAGAAACATTTCGATGTGTTTCCTTACATACACATACACACACCATACATACAACGGGCCCAGTGCCCAGCTGAATGTGCCTAGGACAAAATGGTAACTAACACAACAGGCCCAGCCTTCCAATCGACATGTGCACAGGACAAAGGCAATCAACATTGCTGGCACACACACACACACACACCCACACACACACAAACACACACACGTAGCAATGCTTTATTTACAGGGAGCAAAGTCAGGGTATTTTTCCAGAATGGTCTGTAATATACCACTGTGGATAAAATACTTTGACATATCTTGAACATTTCTGAGTGAGTTGTCTCTGAATTCATTAATTTTGTCGCACTCCAGTACATAATGACGCAGGGTGTGACAATAATCCAACTGACAAAGTTTACATTTTGTTTGGTCTACATCTGGTGGTTGTGATTTAACCTGCCAAAGATACTTGTAACCCAGCCGGAGGCGGGCGGTAGTGACATCCAAGAGTCTGCTTATTTTGTTGGATGCACCATAGACATGTGGCTCCTCCTGCATGATAGAATGATGATAGATGGACTGACTGGTGTCAATCTCCCTGAGTCTTAAGTCAATAAAATTCAGTTCTAGTTCTTTTCGTATTATTGTTCTCAAACTGCTAACTGACAAGCCAAGATTGTAATCTACCCCCTCTTTGAAAGCATAAAACTTAGCCAATTTATCAGTTCTAT